>JASFAX010003109.1:0-43565 GCA_030737875.1 Allium sativum
GTCCAATTGAAAACCGTGGCAATGCTCCTTCTATGCTTTTCTCTGTTTTGAATAGAAACCAATTACGGGTTCGTAAATATTCGAGAATAGCGTGTGATTATGGGACATGTTGCTGTTTTCTTATATTCACTAGCTCGGAGTAATTTCTATTCGCCCGGATCCATGGTATCCGCCTCTATGACATAGTTGTTTGGTTCGCGATCGGCCGAGTGGGAATATACGATTTGTGACCTTCATCTATGAGACTTTGGTCCAACTTTATATGATTTTCTATGATTTATGATTTCCTCTCTCCGGGGTCACAACCCAGGCACGGTGGGGAGCTTCGGCAGCTCGGCACCGTGGAAAGCTTCGGCTCAAACTTATGGGTTCGCTACCTAGAGATCATTTCTCATCTTGGTGAACAGGCCTGCCTCTTGCTGATGTTTTCTATGATGTCTTGGTGATTTATGATGTCTTGATGATTTATGATTTCTTGGTGATTTATGATTACTTGGTGATTTATGATTACTTGGTGATTTATGATTTCTTGGTGATTTACGATGTCTTGATGATTTATGATTTCTTGGTGATTTATGATTACTTGGTGATTTATGATTTCTTGGTGATGTATGATTTCTTGGTGATTTATGATTTCTTGATGATTTATGATTATTGGAATGTTGAATTCCACATTAGCTAGGAGATTATTTAGAGATAGTTGTGTTGACATGCTATGTTTCATATTTAGTTATGATTAGATGTTATTAGTAGAATCATGTCATCCTGTGTTATATCTCTTGTTATCTCCGTTTATTTGATAAGTGCAGCTAGACTGATCCGTTTATTGTTTATTTCATTATAAATAATACTCGGGGTCAGGCCGAGTCATTTTAGGTACTCCTATGGGACTCATAGCAGGATTGATTTTCCGCTTTCAGCTTGCTACTCTGTCTCTGCAGCTTTATGTACTGTTGTACCTATGACTTTATCTATTGTTGCGTACATATTCTTTTATGTAGATCATGGTGCATGTACCTATTCTTTTGGGATTAGTTGATCTTTGTTGACCACTATCTTGTTGTACACATTCTTGGTTTATTCATATCTATTCCGCCTTTGTGATATGATTATTCTGTGTCTGGCTTTAAGATATACCATATTTATATTATTGTTGTTGTCTATTTTATACTGCTTTCCGGATTGCATATAGCCGTTGTGTAGTTGCCCTATGTGCCAAATGGTCATGTCGAAATATTAATCGGTATCAGAATTCGATGTGCATTCCTCACATGGAGTAATCATACAATCGGTCGCCCTTCACAAACCTCATTCTCCGTTATGGTCTGCGACATTTCTTTGAAATGAACCGGATGATAGTGGGTATTGAGGTGGGGCGTTACAAATCAGTTGACACACAACTAAACAATTGGGATTAGTGTGCATCAAATATCATACCAACACCCGTGTGGGGTTTCAATCAACAAATAATGAATTTTATTTATGCAGTTGGGCGATGTGTAAAATTTATCGTCCCAATCAATATCTGTCAAATTAGTGTACATAAACAAACGTCTGATTTGTAAACGAATATTTATTTTTATTCATATATCCGTTAAAAATTATATTTTTAATGATAAAATATTTTATTTCAACTGAAGAATATTTTACATTCCATTCCACATCACAATCAATCACAACATCACAATACAATAAAACAAACAAGTCGTCCATGGTCTGTGGACGACGGGGAGCAGTTCATATATGCTGTTATAAAACAAATAACTGTATAAAGAAAATTATAGTGAGGAGTTCTCACCTTTGGAATCCACTCCTCCATTCTCCATTTCTGAACGGTTTAGTTTTGGATTTGATTCCAGTCGGTTCCATCGCAGTCTATTCCACTCTTTTTTTGTTTTAATCTGGAACCTCGTCTTCTTCTTATACTCCTTCAGACCAAATTCGTAAAAGCTCCGCCTCCTAGGGCTTCAAACTGATGTCTTCACGACCGACTAGAGCTCGATCGAACTCCTCCTCAACATCAGCCTTGGTCACGCCTTCCCATACCTGCGACGCCTCGGAGCTCGCACCACCCATCTTGTAACAACCTGTATTTTGAATAACATGTTATAACATTAATCAAGGCAGAATTAAATGTTAAAATCTGAATCAAGGGAAATGGGCTCTGCCATTGCGTTCGTCTCGGAAAAATACACGAAATAGAGTTCGAGTTTTCGAAAATCGGAGTCCGTATGACCCAGTTATGGCCCGTCAAAGTTTTCAGAAAATTTCAAGTTCAAAAATAGTTCAAATTTCAAATCTTGAGCCAAACAGACTGGGCGGGAAAATTTCCCGCCCAGCCCCCAAGTCGACTGGGGAGTCAACTTGGGAGTCGACACACCCCAGCTAGTGTCGACTGCCCAGTCGACACCCCTGTCGACCTGGGTGGTCGGGCCAGTTTGGCCTGGTGCACCTGTTTTGGCTCCTGGGTCTTGTTTTGTTGGCTTGTGACGTGATTTGATGGCTCAGATCTGAATTAGGGTTAATCCTATGGCCTAAACTAGTCTCTACACCTATAAAAACACCCTAATACCTATCCTAAATCATCACAAATCATTCCTACAACAAAGTTATGCCAAAATGCTTCCTAATCATGGCCTCCACCTTCATATCATGGCCTCCATCTTCTTCATGAAAGCTTGAGTGTTCTAAGCTAGTAAAAGAGCCATCTTTCTTCATACAAATCAAAGGAGCTTCTTATTTCTCAAGACAACTTGGAGCTTATATTCATTTGGGGATTTCTAGTGTGGCTTCGTCTCAATCTTGTTTTATTTTGTTCTAGTCTTCTTAGCCAAGCTTTGTAAGCCCCACTCTACTCTTAGATTTAAACTATGAAGTTAAAATGATCATGTAGCAAGTAAAAATGAGACTTTTGGGTATAATACTTGCCTTGGGCTATATTTGTATGCATAGATCCATTTATGACTCTTTTGATCTATGATTGTGGCACTATCATGAACCTAGTATCATTTACCTTGATTTTTGGGTAGAAAGCTATGAGCTTTATTTGATGGTTATGCATAATGCAACATAGAACTTGGTAGTTATGCATAAATGCAACATAGAACCCCTCATGATCTTTAGGTTAACTTGCCTATGATGTTATGAACCATATGCTAATCACAAGTTATCACCCTATGTTAACTATGAACATGTTATCACCTATTTGCTAAGTTGACGTCATACATGTTTTGAGGCCAATAATGCCATATGCTAGTTGTGAGGAACACCTTTGCCACATATATCACCATGTTAAACTTGTGATAGACTTTGCCACTTTATGCCCAACTCATCATATCATTATGTTCCCCCTTTTGATCTATTTGTGTTGATGCGAACTTACGTGCGATGGGGTTACGTTATGGGTAAACTTAAATGACATGAAACATGACTTGAAAATATGACATGTGATTATGCTTGAAAACATGAACGTGGACATGACATGTAGAAAACATGAAAGTGGCCAACTCGAGGTTGGGTTGAGTTTGTAGCATAAATCTACCCGGAACCGACGGCTTAACTAGTGGCTACAAACAATAGGACCCAATGTGAGTAGTTGGTCATATCGCACTTAAAACCCGAGGTTAGACTAGGTTGTGGTGTAAAGCTACCCGGACCCGCCCGACTTAACTAGTAGCTACAACAAAGTCTAATGTGAGAGGTTGGGGTGCATTAAGTTAATTAATGCCACATGGTATGGTTAAGTCATGGACCACTTGAATACTTAACAAATTGAACACGATGGATTGTTGGGGTTGAGTCATGAACCACTTGGGTATACTTAACCAACTTGATTCATGGTTTGGATAGGGTTAACCACGCTTAACCCGTTAGAAACCCTAGTTACACGGTCCTTTTCAACAGTAACCCTCTTGGATGTATCAACGATACCCTAGGGACTAGGCTAGGGTGGGGCACGATTACTAGGCTGATTGTAAGCGACCAGAACGACGGCTGAGTTGGTGCGCCGGTGTAGGTTCAGGCGGACTATGGTCGTGCACATAGTCCGGAGTTGAAAAAGTAGGCACGGGCACCAGTAGGTTTGGACTGTGCGTGCTTGATTCGTGTCAGTGGTTGGCACCTTAGGACTTGATACACCCTAGGGTGGACCTTGCACAGTTTGACTACATTCGTGATTGGGCCGTATGACACTGACACTCGACAAGTTAGGCTTATAGGGAGACGATCGACTAGACCGTGTAGTTGGGCCCCGACTTGGGTCATCTCATGATATTGGGCCAAGGGATCATTTCTTGTTTATACTTGACATGGGTTGGATTACTAGTACTATTGGTGCAAAAACTTAACCTTGTATATGCGATGCCACACTTGATCTACCTTGTTATCTATTTACCATGCCAGTTATGTTTCATCTCAGTTTCTCATGTTTAGTTAACTTTATTAGTTTTTATACTAATAGTAGGTAGGACTTACCAGTCTTTATGACTGACCCTTTTTCTTTCGCCCCTTTTCTTCCGTTTCCCCCGCTAGGTTCTCAGGGTGGGAACACTAGCACCTAGCTTGGATCTTTAGCTTGCTTTCTGGATAGCTCATGTACGGTTTGGACTTGAGCTCGCTATGGCTTTACCACGTCTACTTTGGGGATAGTTTACTTAATGTTATTTCCAGTTTTCAGTTTATGTTTCAAGACTTGTAGTAGTTGGAAAATAATGACTAAGTACTTTGATGTAACTTGACTATGGTTTTGAAATCGTAATTTTATCCGCTGCTTTATTTACTCTATTTTATTCATATGTTCTGTCTTGTGATATCTTCATGCATGTTTACCTTGTCCAACACCCCTCCAAAGCCAGTGTACTTGCAAGAGTGACCCCGGCGGAGGTGGGGTGTTACATTTGGTATCAGAGCATAAGGTTTTACTAGACCGGACAAAAGTTTTAAAACCCTTTTGAAAAACTATTTTCAAAACCAATTAAGTATTTTCCAAGAAAAGTCTAGTTTATTTTAAAAGGCTATTCCCCAAAAGCCATTAGCACTATCCTTTGTTTCCTCGTTCTAAATCTATCTTTTCCCTTTTTCAGCATGGCCGGTCTTAACCTTCCCGAGGGGGTACCCATACCCGGATGGTTCCGGAGGTACCTAGAAGCTAGGGCCAACGATGCGGGCCCAACAAACACTCTCACTCCTCCCCCTGTACCTGAGGTTCCTCCTCCTCCTCCTCCTCAGCGTCCACAAGCGGATTTTGCAAAGATTTGCAAAGACTTTAAGGCGATGGGTGGCAAGAATTTTGTTGGGACAGAGACTTATGTGGAGGCAAGAAACTGGTTAAAAGAAACTGAAGACCTCTTTGCCATCTTTGATGTGGAAGACCGTAGAAAAGTTCTATTGGTAGTATGGCTATTGAAAGAGGAAGCTGCTTATTAGTGGGAGGTCACCAACGCTACTAGGCCTATAGAGACTTGGGCCGACTTTAGGATGAGGTTTGGGCTTAAGTTTCTATCATCTGCTGAGGAGAATCTACAAATGGAGAAGCTTATATCTTTGAAGCAAGGGGACATGACAGTGAGGGAGTATGTGAATAAGTTTAACCAGCTTGCTCGATTCGGTTTGGACATGGTTAACACACCGCAGAAGAAGGCTCTACGCTTTGCTCGAGGATTGAATGAGCCATTGCAAGGTTTTGCCATGTCTCATATACCCATGGGGGCCACTTTTGAGAGCTTAGTGGATATGGCCTTGCTTCAGGGGGATGATAAGAATGGCAAGAAAGAAGTCAAGCCTAATGAGACTCAAACCAAGAAGGCGGACTCCAAGTGGGGAGGAAATCAGAGCAATCAGAGCAACCAGAACAACAAGAGCAACAAGAACAACAAGGGTAACAAGGCCAACAACAACAAGGCAAAGGACACAAGAAAGTGCAACTTCTGTGGGATCGTTGGACACATAGCCAAAGATTGTAGGAAGAAGAAGAGGAAGTTGGGAGAATGCTTTCATTGCGGAGAGACTGGACACTTCAGTAAGGATTTCCCAAAGAAGCAAGGACAGGGGCAAGGACAGACTCAGCGAGCAGGACATCTGGAGGGCAGATGCATGCTCTCAACACTACTACAGCTCCGGACCGAGGTAGTATTTCTGTAGAAAGCCTTGTTTACATTTCTGGTTTTCCTGTTCGAACTTTATTTGATTCTGGCGCATCGCATACCTTTATTTATTCTGACATTGTTGAAAGTTTGCACCTAAGTACTAGTCTAGTTGAGGATCCCGTTAGTGTTTCAAATCCAATTGGGGGTTCCACCCATCTATCTATGATTTGTATGGAATTGAGGATTTCTATCTTGACCGTAGAATTCACATGTAATGCTTATGTTCTCGGGTTCATGGGATACGGGTTAATTTTGGGCATGGATTGGTTGTCCAGTTATGGAGCCATTCTCGATTGTGAGCATAGGGTAGTGAGGCTTATGACTCGCCTTGGCAATACCCTAGAGATTTCTTGTAACCCTCTGGATCCCGTCATGTTATGTTATCTTGAATCCCTCGACTCATCTGTTGACAATCTTCAATCTGTGAGGGTAGTCCGAGAATATCCTGATGTTTTTGATGAGGTGAAGGGGTTACCCCCTAAACGCGAGATAGACTTCCGTATTTATCTGGTTGATAATGCCAAGCCAGTTTCATTGCCTGTTAGGCACATGGCCCCGCGAGAAAGAAGAGAGCTTAGCAAGCAAATCAAGGAGATGCTTATGAAAAATTTCATTAGGCGAAGCATTTCAGAATGGGGTGCTCCGGTGGTATTCGCTACTAAGGCGGATGGTTCGCTTCGTCTATGTGTTGATTATCGTGAGTTAAACAAGCTGACAAAGAAGAATAGACACCCGTTACCGAGGATTGATGATCTCTTTGACCAGCTTGTTGGTGCTTCTGTTTTCTCTTAGCTCGATCTAGCCACCGGATTCCATCAGCTTAGAGTGGCTGAGGATAGTATTGATAAGACTTCGTTTAGGACTCCAGATGGATTCTTTGAATGGCTAGTCATGCCGTTCGGTTTGACTAATGCACCCGCATACTTTGTTGATTTGATGAGTAGGGTGTTCAGGGAGTTCCTTAAAAAGTTTGTGGTTGTCTTCGTGGATGATATTCTGGTCTTCTCTAAGGACGAGGAAGAGCATGCTACACACCTCAAGGAGGTTATGGATACGCTTAGAGCTCATCAGTTGAAAGCCAAGTTCTCTAAATGCCATTTCTGGAGAAAGGAAGTTCGGTTCCTTGGGCATATATTTCTAAGCAGGGCTTAGCTGTAGATCCCGCTAAAGTGGTGGCGGTACAAGACCGGAAAGTTCCGAAGAATGCAACTGAAGTGAGAAGCTTTCTCGGTCTGGCAGGATTTTATAGGAAGTTCATTAAGGACTTCGCTAGGATTTCAGCCCCTCTTACTAAGTTAACGAAGAAGAACTTAGTCTTTGCATGGGACTTAGAGTGTGAGCTTGCTTTTCAAAGGCTCAAGAAAGCCCTCACCACAGCTCCAGTTCTAGCATTACCCGATGGAGGGAAGTTGTTTACCGTGTACACTGATGCATGTGGCACGGGATTAGGCGCTGTCCTGATGCAAGAAGGGAGAGTGATATGCTTTGGGGGTAGGCAACTCAAAGTTCATGAGAAGAACTATCCCACCCATGATTTGGAGTTGGCAGCGATCGTCTTTGCACTCAAATCCTGGCGCCACTATCTTCTAGGCGAAAGGTTTGAGTTATATAATGATCACAAGTCGCTCAAGTACCTCTTCTCGTAGAAAGATTTGAATCTAAGGCAGCAGAGGTGGATGGAATTCTTGGCATCATATGACTTCGAGATAGCTTATACCCCTGGCAAGGGTAATGTTGTGGCGGATGCGCTAAGCAGAAGAAGGTTGACTTTGTGTCCCTTGTTTGTTGAGATGAAGAGCCTAGAGTTCTTGGCAACCTTTGATTTTGCACCTGCTGTTGGGTCGATGACTGGTTCGTTAACATCCCTTGAGCTTAGACCTACACTTCTTGATCAAGTTGGGGCTTCACAGAGGGAAGACCCGCAGATAGTCGAGATCATGGACAAGTTGATTCGGGGTGAGACGTCAAGTCACCTCGCTAGATATACTATTGAGGACAAGGGATGGCTAAGGCGTGATGGAAGACTATGTGTCCCACGAGTGGGAGACTTAGTAAATAAAGTTCTTGAGGAGGCGCATCATTCGAGGATGACCATACATCCCGGAGGGGATAAGATGTACTGGGATATGAAGCGCATTTTCTTTTGGGATGGGATGAAAAAGGATGTGGCAGAGTTTGTTTCTAGATGCATTGTTTGAGAACAAGTAAAGGCCGAGTCGAAGAAGCCCGGTGGGCTACTGCATCCATTGGAGGTCCCGCTATGGAAGTGGGAAAGTATCTCTATGGATTTTGCGGATGGATTGCCGAGATCAAGGAAGGGGAATACTAGCATATGGGTCATAGTTGATAGACTTACGAAGAGTGCTCACTTTATTCCGGTGAAGAGCAAGAGGACCGCATCATGGCTAGCATCTGTTTATCTTCGAGAGATAGTGCGATTGCATGGAGTTCCTTCTAGCATAGTTAGCGATCGTGACCCAATCTTCACTAGCCAGTTCTGGAATAGTTTGCAAGAAGCGATGGGTACGTGATTGAATCTAAGTACGGCCTATCACCCACAGACGGATAGCCAGACCGAAAGGGTGAATAGGGTACTAGAAGATCTGTTGAGGCTATGCATTCTTGACTTTGGTGGCACTTGGGAAGACCACCTTCCTCTCGTAGAGTTTGCTTATAATAATAGCTACTAAGCAAGCATAAGGATGACACCATTCGAAGCTTTGTATGGGAGGCCGTGCAAGTCACCAACATCTGTGGGAGACGACGGATAAGCTTATACTTGGGCCCGACATGATAAGGGACACATCCGAGAAGGTTGAGTTGATTCGAAGGCGGATGAAAACGGCCCAAGACAGACAGAAATCCTATGCAGACAAGCGAAGGACATACTTAGAGTTTGAAGTTGGAGATATGGTCTTTGTGAAGGTTTCTCCTTTGCGAAATGTGGTTCATTTTGGAGCAGTTGGGAAGCTGGCACCAAGGTTCGTAGGACGCTTCCCTATCATAGAGAGGATTGGGAAGATGGCTTATAAGGTGGAATTGCCCGAGAAGCTGGCCGGAGTGCACAATGTTTTCCATGTCTCGCATCTCCGAAAATGCCTACATAAGTCAGCCGAGGTAGTTGAGCCTAGCATTCTTGAAGACGTGGAGGTAGAAAAAGAGGAAACTTTAAGGCGAGCTCCGATTCGTATCTTGGGAATGGAGATCAAGAAGCTGAGGAATCGAGAAGTCAAGTTAGTAAAGCTTCAGTGGAGTGAAGCCGATGAAGATGCAACTTGGGAAACCGAGGAGAAGATGCGTGGGCTTTATCCATTCCTTTTTTAGGGTACATTCTCAATATCTTTTCCTAGTTAGCGTATTTTTCTTTTGCTATCCATGTTTATCTTGTTATCTCGTTAACCTTGTCATGAGAACCTTAGGTAGAAACCCTTTGGATGAAACATGTATTTGAAACATGTTATGCTTGATGTTTGGAAGTGGTTGCAAGTGTTTGCAAGTGGATACTCGTGGATGCATGATACACATTAGGCACTAAGATCGGATCACACACTTTCATATTGCATATGCATGAGTGTTTATGCTTATTCATGGATGAAACTTGTTATGCTATCACATGGATGTTGCATATGGATGAATGTTATGTACACTCATGTAGAGATTATAAATTATGTTAGGAATTTGCGTACATATGGACTCATTTCACTAACATACTTTGCATTAAGGTGGTTTACTGAATCAGTAACCGCCTGATTTTCGCATTAGATAAGTACATATACACACACACCTTTCGCATATGATCATACAGCATTTAGAATCTTTTAAGGACAATGATTACTTGTGGATGATGTTTTGAGTAGATGGATGACGGATGGTAGGATACGTTCTTCCTAACTTAGAGATTTCGAGGACGAAATCCTTTAAGGTGGGGAGAATGTAACAACCCGTATTTTGAATAACATGTTATAACATTAATCAAGGCAGAATTAAATGTAAAAATCTGAATCAAGGGAAACGGGCTTTGCCATTGCGTTCGTCTTGGAAAAATACGGGAAATAGAGTCCAAGTTTTCGAAAATTGGAGTCCGTATGACCCAGTTATGGCCCGTCAAAGTTTTCAGAAAATTTCAAGTTCAAAAACAGTTCAAATTTCAAATCTGGAGCCAAACAGACTGGGCGGGAAAATTTCCCGCCCAGCCCCCAAGTCGACTGGGGAGTCCACTTGGGAGTCGACACACCCCAGCTGGTGTCGACTGCCCAGTCGACACCCCTGTCGACCTGGGTGGTCGGGCCAGTTTGGCCTGGTGCACCTGTTTTGGCTCCTAGGTCTTGTTTTGTTGGCTTGTGATGTGATTTGATGGCTCAGATCTGAATTAGGGTTAATCCTATGGCCTAAACTAGTCTCTACACCTATAAAAACACCCTAATACCTAGCCTAAATCATCACAAATTATTCCTACAACAAAGTTATGCCAAAATGCTTCCTAATCATGGCCTTCACCTTCATATCATGGCCTCCATCTTCTTCATAAAAGCTTGAGTGTTCTAAGCTAGTAAAAGAGCCATCTTTCTTCATACAAATCAAAGGAGCTTCTTATTTCTCAAGACAACTTGGAGCTTATATTCATTTGGGGATTTATAGTGTGGCTTCGTCTCAATCTTGTTTTATTTTGTTCTAGCCTTCTTAGCCAAGCTTTGTAAGCCCCACTCTACTCTTAGATTTAAACTATGAAGTTCATATGATCATGTAGCAAGTTGAAATGAGACTTTTGGGTATAATACTTGCCTTGGGCTATATTTGTATGCATAGATCCATTTATGACTCTTTTGATCTATGATTGTGGCACTATCATGAACCTAGTATCATTTACCTTGATTTTTGGGTAGAAAGCTATGAGCTTTATTTGATGGTTATGCATAATGCAACATAGAACTTGGTAGTTATGCATAAATGCAACATAGAACCCCTCATGATCTTTAGGTTAACTTGCCTATGATGTTATGAACCATATGCTAATCACAAGTTATCACCCTATGTTAACTATGACCATGTTATCACCTATTTGCTAAGTTGACGTCATACATGTTTTGAGGCCAATAATGCCATATGCTAGTTGTGAGGAACAACTTTGCCACATATATCACCATGTTAAACTTGTGATAGACTTTGCCACTTTATGCCCAACTCATCATATCATTATGTTCCCCCTTTTGATCTATTTGTGTTGATGCGAACTTACGTGTGATGGGGTTACGTTATGGGTAAACTTAAATGACATGAAACATGACTTGAAAATATGACATGTGATTATGCCTAAAAACATGAACGTGGACATGACATGTAGAAAACATGAAAGTGGCCAACTCGAGGTTGGGTCGAGTTTGTAGCATAAATCTACCCGGAACCGACCGGCTTAACTAGTGGCTACTAACAATAGGACCCAATGTGAGTAGTTGGTCATATCGCACTTAAAACCCGAGGTTAGACTAGGTTGTGGTGTAAAGCTACCCAGACCCGCCCGGCTTAACTAGTAGCCACAACAAAGTCTAATGTGAGAGGTTGGGGTGCATTAAGTTAATTAATGCCACATGGTAGGGTTAAGTCATGGACCACTTGAATACTTAACCAATTGAACACGATGGATTGTTGGGGTTGAGTCATGAACCACTTGGGTATACTTAACCAACTTGATTCATGGTTTGGATAGGGTTAACCACACTTAACCCATTAGAAACCCTAGTTACGCGGTCCTTTTCAGCAGTAACCCTCTTGGATGTATCAACGATACCCTAGGGACTAGGCTAGGGTGGGGCACGATTACTGGACTGATTGTAAGCGACCAGAACGACGACTGAGTTGGTGCGCCAGTGTAGGTTCAGGCGGACTATGGTCGTGCACATAGCCCGGAGTTGAAAAAGTAGGCACGGGCACCAGTAGGTTTGGACTGTGCGTGCTTGATTTGTGTCAGTGGTTGGCACCTTAGGACTTGATACACTCTAGGGTGGACCTTGCACAGTTTGACTACATTCGTGATTGGGCCGTATGACACCGACACTCGACGAGTTAGGCTTATAGGGAGCCGATCGACTAGACCGTGTAGTTGGGCCCCGACTTGGGTCATCTCATGATATTGGGCCAAGGAATCATTTCTTGTTTATACATGACATGGGTTGGATTACTAGTACTATTGGTGCAAAAACTTAACCTTGTATATGCGATGCCACACTTGATCTACCTTGTTATCTATTTACCATGCCAGTTATGTTTCATCTCAGTTTCTCATGTTTAGTTAACTTTATTAGTTTTAATACTAATAGTAGGTAGGACTTACCAGTCTTTATGACTGACCCTTTTTCTTTCGCCCCTTTTCTCCCCCCCCGGTTCTCAGGGTGGGAACACTAGCACCTAGCTTGGATCTTTAGCTTGCTTTCTGGATAGCTCATGTACGGTTTGGACTTGAGCTCGCTATGGCTTTACCACGTCTACTTTGGGGATAGTTTACTTTATGTTATTTCCAGTTTTCAGTTTATGTTTCAAGACTTGTAGTAGTTGGAAAATAATGACTAAGTACTTTGATGTAACTTGACTATGGTTTTGAAATAGTAATTTTATCCGCTGCTTTATTTACTCTGTTTTACTCATATGTTCTGTCTTATGATATCTTCATGCATGTTTACCTTGTCCAACACCCCTCCAAAGCCAGTGTACTTGCAAGAGTGACCCTGGCGGAGGTGGGGTGTTACACATCTTCCGGAAAGATGACTTCGAGCGGCGGCCATTTGGGGAAGATAAGGGTTGTCGTTCGATTGGGGGGGCGAAAGAGGAGATGGGGGTGGCGTCGCTGGCTTGGGAGGGCGAAGGCGTGATCGGAGGTGGAGGACAAGGGGATTGAGCGTATGCCATTTATTTTATTATTATTTTATTCTGAATCTCTATTTGAGTCAACAGGGAGGGAAGAGGGAATATAAGGGAGTTTTATATAAAAATATTTTTTTTATTTTAATTCAAGTCTAAAAAGTAACCTTTTCATTCGAACTCTAAATCGAACCCAACGACTATTGCTTCTAGCTTATTACCCCCATTTCGAACACAATGGGATATGTTTTGTAGGCCAACTCGACTATTCAGATCGGTTTTCAACAAATTCAAAATATAAATCAGTATATATTGAATTTGAACGTACATTCTAGTTTATCGGGGCCACATACTAACTCTAAAAATTCCCGAAAAATTATTTCTAGCTTCGTATTGACGATACGGTCCTAACAAAACTAATTTCATCAAATTTGAAGACCATTTGAAAAATGGTCATTTTCTGGTCGATCCAAATTGACTGAAACTGTCAAAATACGTTTTCTTTTGCCATGCTCACATATTAATCCCAAAAATTTTGAATTTTGTAATCTAGCAATAGTTTGACATCCCGGATCCAACAAAAGTGGTTTCATCAAAAATGGAGGTCGTTTGCAAAATGGCTATTTTAAGGGCTATATTTCCGTAATGACTATTCTGAATTTTCAACTAGACATAACTTTTTATTCCCACTATGAAATTTCAGTTTCTCGGATTCGTTGGAAAGATATTTTCAAATAGATTCTAATATTTTTTGTTTCGCTAAAATCTGGTTTATTATGAATCATGTACATTCATTTGAAATTTGAAATCGAATTTTCAAACTACCGCGCCATTTCCAATTCCTTTTATAATTAAAATAAATATTTATATTCTAACTTCGATTTAAATAAATTTATACATTCTAATTCTATTCAAAATAAATTTCTAGTTGTTATTATTTAAAATAATTCATTTTAAATATTCAGAATTCACTAAAATTGCTAAAATAAAAATTTTAAATTGGTTCTGATTCTCCGGGTTGTTACAATCTCCTCCACTTAAAATCTTTTCGTCCTCGAAAAGAAACGGAGCTGGAAGTTGTTTAACTAATCAACTCAACTTTCAGTTTGGCTTTCATTCTTCAACTTTTCAGTTTCTAAGAATTTTCAAATTCATCAAAAATATGGCTAACACCCGAAATTTTCGAAAAATTTCGCCATAACCTCCTTTGTACGGGGAGCACGGCGAAAATCTCCAAACCACCACACAGGCCCTCTCATCTCAAAAAGAAAAAGAAAAAGCCAATCGACTCATAAAATCATCCAGACCCAATAAGTTGGTAAACATGTACCTATTTGTCAGGCATACAATTTTATTCCTCTTCTCTATCCTCCTTGCCATGACCTGTTCAATGTATATACATGTATATGCATGCAATTTCAAACAATTTTTCAAGTCAGTTCAATATTTGATCCATTTGGCTAAATTTACCATACATTTACATGTTGGTTCAAATGAATAATCACATAACGAAATCAGCAATCCGCAATCAATTAGTTGATTAACGTTTCAAACACATAATTTTAATATGTAGTCAAAAATCATATTTTTGATGCCAAATCACAACAAATAATCCTATGTAAGTTTTGGTTCTCACACCAGTCAATTAGAAACATATAAGCATCCCACTTTCGTCAATCAAACATAAATTTTGATGATGATACATCAATCATCAGAATCATCCGCGGGCGACTAGGGTGTAATTCTATATCCATCTAGTATATTTGAGACTTCAAATACAGGTGGATCAGACGTATAGAAAATCACTATATACTGGATTGTCCAAATTCAATATAAAATCAATATTCAAATACGTATAATATGGTTTAAATTTCAAAACTAAATTTGTTTCCATTTTTATTTTAAAAACACTACTCTTCACACTCGTTCTAGGATACTACTGTTCCTATCTCTAACGAGTCATTCTTATTGGATATTACTAATCCAATCTCTGATGAATTCTTTTGTTTCATTCTAAGGTGCCTTGATCTTGAGCTTTGTAAACCAAAGCTCTGATACCAAATGAGACGACCTGAACCTCCCCGTGAAGGAAAGCCCAGATTGAGTTGAGAACTCGACAAATCAGAACACAAACAGAAGAATATTTCATTGCTTATTACAACAATTACATCAGAGTAAAAGAACATACAGAGTATGAATAAATAATATAAATTCGATAAATGTCAGAGATTTAAAATTACATTTAAATACATAGCAGCGGAAAACTAATACAAACACAACTGAAAGGAATATATAGATACAGAGCTTTCCGAATATCATTCCAGCTGTAAAGCAGGATCCTTTGAATATAAATCTGCAAAACCAAAACTACTAGCTACCCGTATGGAAAATAGGGGCACCTAGAATTTTGGTTAAAACAATAAACTCCAGGTTAGTCATGTGACTGGTGTGAGAACTAAAACAGTTATTTAAAACTTCACTTTAAAATCAGATATACCAAGGGACCACGCCATATAACACGGAACGGGTTTCCTTCCAAGAATACCAGTGCATATAACAAAACAGCGCAATGCTTTTTGGAAAAATGAAGCTAGTATAAGACCCAGGTCCCATCACACAATGCAACGCAAGCCGAATGATAGGATTTTCCCTTATAATAGCCAAACATGCTTGGTACGATAAAACAAATCATTTGATACTATTATAAGTGCATAGTGTATAAAACAACTTCAAATATAAATGTATCAATCCTAGACGGCATGGGTACCATATATCATGTCGCCAATACTAGGATCTACAATCAAAACCGCAATTGTCACGTATTGGAAGTTGGATTTCCATCTGCGAACCAAGGCAAGGAATCGTCCTTACCGCTTCGAGACAATCTAGCCTACCATGTCTCAGGACCCAGACTCAGGCGGGCCCATGGATCGTCAGGGTCGGTCCACCCGAAGTGCAAGTGGTGAATTAAAATGCTAAAACATGTGTTTCCCCGCCCTATGGGGCATAAGTCTGGTCTGTATAAAGACCATATCATCCATCGGCCCCGTAGTGCCGATATAACCGAGGCGCCTCGCTACCCATCATCCACATAAGTAAAATGCATGGAGTGCAAAACCCAGACACACTCCTAGCTAGAAGGAAACGCATGCCCTCCCTGAGGTCCTCTCCCGTTTCTAGTTCACACCGGGGTGTGTGAGGCTCGCGAATTAACGCTATACAAAGCTATGCTGTATTAAAGATGTGCTTTGATCATTAACCACAAGACTCTACTTTTCAATAGAAACCTTGATCATTTGCATCTCAGCATGCCACATAGGCAATTCACGCTATGCAACCGATGCCTATCAATCACACAGAATGAAATCCGATGTCAGAGACACATCCATTTACAAGTTCGTTCTGGGTCTGAATGAAACCGGAGGAACCTTATTCCTCGTCTCGTATGTCCAATACAGGAGAGAGGTCCTCGCATATCCGGTCGATCTCCAAGTACATTTGGAACGATCACCACTTATTACCTTGTCATGGGTGTACAGCCCAATCAAGACATCGGTAATCATCCAAACGATGTGAAGACCTCCGGTCTTCGACCACCGTCTTCATCCTTGACATATCGTCGAATCAGTTATTCAGAATGTGATAAACCCGGTCTTCCTGAATAACTCGCGTATATAATAAACAAGTGTTATAAAAACACAATATACGCCTCATTCCAATCTAGAATATTCCTTTATTCAAATATTCTTATACTTTGGGAAAGGTTCCCACTAATTTTATCAAAGATAAATTCTTTAAATTTATTCTTTAATCTTCATTTGGTTATCAATTCAAACCATTTTAAGGTTTTCCATACTAGCCGGGATTAGCGAACCTTACCGAAGTAATCGTTTGTTTAATTTCCCAATCCCAACCTACTCAGCCCATGAAGTAAAACTGGTAATACTTCATATCTAACAACACGGTGTTATTGGTAAAATTAATTACCACTTCACGTTCAAATCTAATTAAAGATTTAACTATCGCTCGGAGAAAAACTGGTGATACTCCGTTCTCGATTATTTCTTGGATTTGATAATTTTAATTATCAAATTCACCTTCCAATCAATTTAAAGATTCATTAAAACTCTAATTCAGTTTTAGTTTCCAACAATCATTACTTAATGATTTTTCCAATTTAGGGAAATAAATCCTGTCTTTAACTGGGTTAAAGAACTAATGTCCATTAAAACACAGTTCACGATAAACCCAAAATCACATTCCATTAATTATGGAATTTCCACGGAAAAACAAACCAATATATAATCGATATCAATTTCCGTAACCGAGTAAAATTATAAATGGAATAACGGCAAAGCCTTTTAAATTCCATATATATTATCAGTCTTCCTCCACAGAAGTTCATTTCGATTATTATCAAATCGAATCCCGTTCCATTCCAATTTATTTTATTAAACTGGAAAACTTTACTTTGGAAATTCCATTAAATCTTAGAATAAAGATTTATAAATTCCAAATCCCATTTCAATGCAAATCGGGTTAAAGAACGAATGTCGTCAAAACACATTTCACAATAAACCCGATTTACATTCCATTTCAATTCCAATTAAACGTTCATTAATTGGTAAGTCTCCTTTAAATCTTAGTTAAAAGACTTATTCTTTTCACATGGGGTTTTAGAACAGTGTTAATGAAGACACCATTCCATCAGTCTCTAACCGTAAATTAGAAAGAGAACAATCCCCTAAGTATTAATCTCGAAGGTGGAAACCAACATCACATCAATACCCAGGAAACCATTCAACTTAGCTAACCTCTAGTTAGTTTCTAATTTCCTTAACTCCATTGGGTTTAAGAACAGTGTTAGTGAAGACACCGTTCACGACAAACACAAAACCCCATTTGATATTAAATACAAGGCTCTGAATAGATAATATATCGGCTTATATTCAAATCAAATTCTGAACTCAACAAACATCGTATTGGAATAACGATATATATATCTTCCAAATTCCTCCACAATTCCCGTATAATCACATAATCCAATATCGAAATATTCTGAAAATAATTTCAATTCAAATCCATTTCAATTCATATATTGGAAATTCTGGTTATTTTTAAAACCATTTCAAATCCAATTTGTTTATTTAAAAATAATTGGATTATAATTCTAATTCATAACTAGTTCATTTTGATAAAAATCTATTTTTATCTTTTCAAATATGGAATTTTTCATCCCAATTATTTCCAAATCATTTCTTATGATTTTACACTAATTGTTGATATTTTTAATAATTCTATAAAGGCCCGTACAGTCGATTTCCATAAATGGCCATCGAACTGCACTTACACCGACCTTTTCCAAATTTGATTTGGACATAATTCCGAATCCAACCATTAGATTTCAAATCTCTAATATTCTTTAGAAATCTCTTTTCGATACGAACCCAATGGTTCTGGTTTTAGGAGAATCTGACGATCGGATCTCCCGTAATGTCCATTCGAAGTCAATGGTCGAAATTCGCGAACTGCCGCAGCGCCGCGTTCTATTCAGGCCATTATATTATATATATATATATATATATATATATATATATATATATATATATCGTCGATTTCCATTTAAAACGTATTTTATAAATCGTTTTAAATTCGTTTTCAAAACGATTTCAACTTCATATTCGATTTCAAATTAAAATCGCATATTCCATATTATCGATATATAAATGGTAGTATTTTCAAAACAATAGATTTGAAATCAATTCCTTTTCGATATTCATTATTGAAATGAATAAAATCGATATAAATATCGTTCATGTCAAAATGGCGTTAATCTAATCAACGCGGCTATATATATTTAAATATATTCGTGTCCTTCCAAATCGGACATAAAAAATCATATTTTAATCTTTTACTGAATATTATTTTAAAATATTCGTTATTTTGAAATTTTTGTTCTTTTAAAATATTCATTCTTTCTGAATTGGAATCAGACACAGCCAATTACCATATAGTGTTATTTATATGGATTTCATACAACACATGTACACAACACCAATCAAAATAAATCAACCATCATCCAGAGTGCATCACACAACTGCATAAGGGTTAAGTATAAATAATTAACGCTTACAACATCCTGTCAACCAATCGATTGACATACAACTAAACAATTGGGATTAGTGCGCGTCAAATATCATCCCAATACCTGTGTGGGGTTTCAATCAACAAATAATGAATTTTATTTGTGCAGTTGGGCGATGTGTAAAATTTATCGTCCCAATCAATATCAGTTAAATCAGTGTACATAAACAAATCGTCTGATTTGTAAATGAATATTTATTTTCATTCATATATCCATTAAAAATTATATTTTCAACGACAAAATATTTTATTTCAACTGATGAATATTTTACATTCTATTCCACATCACAATCAATCACAACAACACAATACAATCAAACAACAAGTCGTCCATGGTTTGTGGACGACGGAGACCAGTTCATATATGCAGTTATAAAATAAATAACTGTATAAAGAAAATTATAGTGAGGAGTTCTCAACTTTGGGATCCACTCCCCCATTCTCTATTTCTGAACGGTTCGATTTTGAATTTGATTCTAGTTGGTTCCATCGCAGTCTGTTTCACTCTTCCTCTGTTTTAATCTGGAATCTCGTCTTCTTCTTATACTCAATCATACTGAATTCGGAAAAGTTCCGCCTCCTAGGGCTTCAAACTGCTGTCTTCACGACCAACTAGAGCTCGATCGAACTCCTCCTCAACGTCAGCCTTGGTCACGCCTTCCCACGCCTGCGACGCCTCGGAGCTCGCACCATCCATCGGCTGCAAAGATGACTTTGAGCGGCGACCATTTGGGGAAGATAAGGGTTGTCGTTCGATTGAGGGGGGGCGAAAGAGGAGATGGGGGGTGGCGTCGCTGGCTTGGGGAGGGCGGAGGCGTGATCGGAGGTGGAGGACAACGGGATCGAGCGTCTTCCATTTATTTTATTATATATTTTTTTCTTAATCTCTATTTGAGTCAACGGGGAGGGAAGAGGGAATATAAGGGAGTTTTATATAAAAATATTTTTTTATTTTAATTCAAGTCTAAAAAGTAACATTTTCATTCGAACTCTAAATCGAACCCAACGACTATTGCTCCTAGCTAATTACCCCCATTTTGAACACAATAGGATATGTTACGTAGGCAAATCGACTGTTCCGATCAGTTTTCATCAAATTCAGAATATAAATCAGTATATATTGAATTTGGACGTACATTCTAATTTATCTCGGCCACATACTGACTCTAAAAATTCCCAAAAAAAATATTTCTATCTTCGTATTGATGATACGATCCTAATAAAACTAATTTCGTCAAATTTGAAGACCAATTGAAAAATGGTCATTTTCTGGTCGATCCAAATTGACTAAAACTGTCAAAACATGTTTTCTTTTGCCACGCTCACATATTAATCCCAAAAATTATGAATTTTGGAATCTAGCAATGATTTGACATCCCGGATCCAACAAAATTGGTTTCATCGAAAACGGAGGTCGTTTGCAAATGGCTATTTTTAAGGGCTATATTTCCATAGCGACTATTCTGAATTTTCAACTAGACATAACTTTATATTCCCGCTATGAAATTTCAATTTTTCGGATTCATTGGAAAGATATTTTCAAATAGATTCTAATATTTTTGGTTCTGCTAAAATCCGGTTTATTTTGAATCCTGTACATTCATTTGAAATTTGAAATCGAATTTTCAAACTACAGCGCCATTTCCAATTCCTTTTATAATTAAAATAAATATTTATATTCAAACTTCGATTTAAATAAGTTTATACATTCTAATTCTATTCAAAATAAATTTCTAGTCATTATTATTTAAAATAATTCATTTTAAATATTCAGAATTCACTAAAATTGCTAAAATAAAATTTTTAAATTGGTTCTGATTTTCCGAGTTGTTACACATGCTGCTTGTCCATTTTTTATCATTTCCTGGTTGATAAGGCTTGTGGCTACATTTACCTTTTAGAACAACACACCACCATTTACTTTGAATGTCACATCTTCAAACCCGTCAAATCATTAGTTGATCTTCCCAAAAATATTGCGGGTATAAAAAGCTAAGAGTAACGAATTCCTCCGCCATCAGACATAATACCTTGAAGAATATGTGATCCATTAGGCATACTTTGTCAGACATTCGTACATACAAGTTGTCCTGGGACTGGACAAACCGAAGACACTATCCTGTAACAGTAAAGCCCTTGCATTTTTACTCCATCTTCAATTATCTTTAGCATAATCTAATTCGCAACACCTATGACTATATAAAGCATTTGATGGATAATAATCAATAGTTCTCTCCGTATTAATAACGATGGTCAAAACTTCGATAATCGGTTATTTAACTATCGAAGAAAAACAAAACATCCATCGAAATTTCCAACTGGAAATATTATTGACGATACATCAAACAATCTCTGGCCCTTTTATTATTTTATTAATTAAACCACTTCCCAAATTCCTTCTAATATCTTTACTCCAATATTTCAAAATCCTTTAGCCTCTTACGATATCTGGAAAATGTTCCATATCCCACCTTCTTTTATTTTCTATACTTCAAAAAATATCTTCTATTTATGATTGGAATTCATCCGCGATTTCTTCTCCCATTCACTACAATTCGTTTCTATACTTAGGAAATATTTATTATATGTTTCCAAAATTCCACTTACTTGGGTAAAAACGAATGTTATGTGATACATCATTACAACCACCCAAATATTGCATTCAACTACGCATTGATCTTCGAGACCAGATCTTTCTATTTATTGGTTAATATTGAAATCAACCAAGTTGGGGTATAATTACCTCTCAGATCTTCAATAAATAACATTCTTAAATTCAAAACAGACAAGATCACTTATCTCGAATAACTAACATCATATATAGCCAATTATCCATTTTTAAAGGTGTACACATTTCTCTTTCTATTTTTACTAGATTTCAATCTAAAGAATTCCTTTTTGTTTATAACATTCTATTATAAATTCGTTTCCTTATCGATTATATATATACATAATGATATTTTGATTTCTAGTTAGCAAATTTCTTGAAAATATTCTGACTCCTTAAATTTCCAGAAAATTTCGCCAGCGTCTCCTTTGTAGGGCTCAATTGGTACAGCTACAAGTAGACTCTTTAGGCCCTTTACATTCAAAAAGAAAATCAAAAAGCCAAGCGACTTGCCAAATAGGCTCATAAAATCTCATATGGAATTTAAACATGTACATTTTATTCAGGCGCTCAATTTATAATCTTCGTTCTCTTCATTCCATATCTTTTTAACAATCATACGCCCATTCCCAATTTATTTCGATCAATTCAGTCCTTTTTATTTAATCGCGTTTCATTTTATTAATTTATTTCCTAATCAGTTTATTTGTTTGATTTACTTCATTTTGAATCCACCATCTTTACCATGACTCACTTGCTTATAAACGATCGAAATCCAAATTTTAACTCGAGTTCCAAATTTGATTACGGATTTGAATTCACAAATTCCTTTTACTTAACAAAGGTTAAACGTGGTCCTAAAACTTCTTTAGCAGATTACCTTTCTAATTAGTTAACTTCGGTCAATAACTAAATTTGATTTTTGTTCCAAAAATCACTTCATCTATTCCAGTTGAATTTGTATTTATTCATTAACTCAAATCCGGATTTTTTAATGGAAATTCGGATTTTATTCACTTAAAAACACTTTTAATTTATTAAATAAATTATTATGGTTCATAAACGATTTTACAGCCACTTTTATGAATTTTAATTTTGATATGACTCAAAACCTATAAGACGAAATCCAGATTTTTCATTGGAAAACTATTATCTAATAGGTCCGAATGTTTCTTACTTCATCGAATTCCGATTTATATTGAGTTCTGTAAACTCAATTAAAGTTTGAATCATCTAAGTACGAACTAACGTGCTGTAGAGGGTTCTTTTTAATTAAATTAAATTTAAACATTGTTTATTAAATCAATTCCATCTTTATTTTTATATAAATTAAGCTAGTTTTCCAAATCTACCCTGAAAACCCCGATTATCCAAAATCGTTGACTATTTCATTATAAATTCAAATACTCAATTGTAAATTTATTTACAACTCAGTTTTTATATTAAATTCCAATCCCCCTTATAAAATTCGATATAATCGAATTCAATTCATAAATTCCTTGGATGCATCTTAATTCAGTTCACATTCAAATTTCAGAAAAAATCTATCGTTTGCTTTTCGAAACAATTTCTAATTCCTTTTTAAATTCACATTTGAATTTAAACTAACAAATTATCCAATTATAATGACTTTGCTACATTTATAACCATTGGTTTTAAATTTAATTACTTATTTATATATATTATAACGAGTTCCCATTTCAAAATACATTTGAATTTCAAATCCTACTTTGGAGAAATAATTTCCCTTTTTAAATCCCATAACCCCTTTATATTTTTCATTCGAGGGAATTTTATTACTATAAACTTACATATATAAACATAGTATCTATTTCTAATTATGATTTATATTTAATACCATTTTCAAAATCCTTTTTGAAAATAAAATATCTTTATAAACTCAACTGCGAAGTCCAACCATAAATCCTTATGAATTTATTCTAATTCAGTTTACATCTCAAATAATGGAATAAATTATTCGTTTCCTTTTTCCACGAAAAGATTCCTAGATCCCTTAAATTCATACTTGAATGTAAAAATTCCAAGTTATCGAATTATAATTTTCTCACTTCATTTATAAGCGTTGTTATAAATTTAACTACTTGTTTTATTATTAAAACAAGTCAATAATTCTAGCCCATTCGAAATTCAATTCTATTTTAGAGAAATATAATTTCCTTTTTAAATTCTAAAAATCGCTTTACATGATATTATTAAATATCAATATTTTAGGACCAATGATATTCAAACATCCAAAAACATAAACCATCAATTCAATTCAACATATCACATTTATATAATATATAAGTAGACAATAATAAATCCGAGGAATCCAGTTGGATCCCTCCAACCTGGTTTCTCTCAATCAACAAATGTTAGTCAACATTAATAACACTAATCCAACTTCAAGGCAGGATATCATGGTATAAAGGTCATCCACTATATATATTGTGGGGCGCATAGGGAAATCATCTACTAATGGTACTGCGGGAATTATTCGATCACCAATTATATATTTATATATTCAACCACCAAGCCTAAATATAACTAATATATATACATATATAATAGCCAAACAATATTTAAATGCACCAAACCAACAAACAACATGTTAAATGAATAATCGTTTAGAATAAATGAATTTAGACAGTGAGTTTACTCACCTAATTTTATTTGCTGAATATCCCAATTTAACTTAAATCTAATACCATTCGATTTAAATTAAATTCCAGCCAAAACTCTGATTGGCTCCAAATAAATTCCAGATTTTTAAGATATGCAATAACGATTCCAACTTACTTCGTTTAGTTAAATTTTGATTTCGTATGAAGAAAATACATAGGTTATAAACTTATATACATATTTTTTTCCTTCTAATTTAATTATCACTAATCACTTAAATTAAATAAATTAATTTTACCTTAACTGAGACTTAATCCTTCTTTCCCATTCTAAAACCACCGTCTTCCCCTGTTGTTCGAACTGCCTCAACCATTCTCCTTATTATTCAATGCAAGTACCAACCAATAGTAGACCAAAACCGTCAGACATGAAATCTGTATAACCCTTCGTTCAACCAGCAATAGTCCTTGCTATACCTCACCAAAATTAACAGCTCGCACCTCCTTTTGTAGCCATTACAGCCATGTTGAACTTCTATCACCAATCCCCTGTTCGAACCACTCGACGTGCGCACCTTCGAATCCATTTTAATCATCTACCTCGCTACTTCATGCTCCCCAATTTGTCATTGCCTAAAATATCCACTGCATCCATTGTGGAACCCGAAAACCCCCCCTGCGATTCTGCCCTAGGCATCGCTGAAACATCGCACTGTCCTAATTGATCGATAACTCCGTGCGAAACTGCATCGCACCAACATCTGATCCATGATAACAAATCCCCACCCCTTACGTGATCGGAAATGGTAGATTAAAAAATTAGGGACTTCTCCAATTTTAAATTTATTTTTGAAAGTTTTGGAATTCATGTTTTCATCACGGTTTGGAGGAGAAATTTTTGATTTAAGAAAACAGAAGGGATAGCTATTATTCCCTTCGGTTTTTGCTGAGGAACAAAAGAATTGGGGAAGAGAGGGAATTGGTTTATTTTTCTCTGAGGAACACAAAATATGAGAAAAAAGATTGGGAAAGGGGAGATCGAGTATTTATAATATAGGGGAAGAGGAGATAAGAACAAAGTCATTTCATATAAGCATAAGCAGGGAGAATGAAGACATGTGCTTCTATTAAGTTATTCAAACTTGCGATGATCAGATCTTAAGTAGCGATGGAAGAAAATAAGCATAGGTCTGCACAATAGAGACGTGGGATGGTGGCATTTATTTGATAAGAATGGTTTAGGATACTAAAAAAGATTCTGATTTAATTTTATATCATATAATAAATAAAAATATCACGTGGCCTCTAACTTGCAGCTACGAACCCTTATTTAATTGTAACGATCAATGTTTCCAAGTTATACCATTGTTCTGAATTTAACAAAACAGATTCTAAATTTTAGATTGATCGTATATATAGATTAACCATATTAAATTAACGGTTTAAATAAACTTCAATTTAATCATTTCATGTACCAAATTAAATCGATAAAAATAAATTTTAAATTCAAAACAATCAACTCTTCGAAAATCATATTGTTATTATCATCGATTATATTCAAATAGAATTTATATTGATCATCTGAACTAGTTCGATTCAGTTTTTAACTTCGAATTCTATTATTCTTGATTTCAGATTACGATAATTCGATATACTCGAAATTAAATCGTATTCGATTATTAATCGGTAAATTCCATATAAAAATCCATTTATATTATCAACCCAACATTTAAACAAATTTAACTATCTAATATTAAATGACTAAAAATACGAGATTTTACATTAGAAGTAATTTATTATGAGAAATAATAATGTGGGAAAATAAAATGAGATTTCCAAAGTAATGAAAATAAAAAGAATTTAAGAAAATACATATTGATATTTCCAAAATATCGGAAATAAAAAAGGGTAGAGTATATAAACTGATATTTCTAAAGTAAAAGAATTAAAAGGAGATTTTGTGAAAATATAACAATATTTTTAAAGTAAAGGATGAGTGTTGGAATGGGTTTATTCTAAAAAGATAAGTGTTGATTGCTGTGCTCGAGTAACGAAACAAAAGAGATTACGTAACGTTGTTTAACGAATGATAAATTGAATTGACTTCCCAATTATAGATAATAAATAATGTTGTAGCAAATGTTTTGAAATGGAAAATTGAATAGAGTAATAAGATATATTTTTCTAAGTATTAAAATGAAAGATTTTTGAGAATATTCTTATATTAAAATAAGAAGTAAATGTTGTGTTTAAAAATATTGTGTTAATTATTTTTAAATAAAAAGGGGCTTAGTGATGTTGAATTCTGAACCAGTGAATTCATTTTATTTTCATGATTGAATGGTTGTTTATTTGATAGTTAAATAACCAACTATTAAATTTGGCATATTATCGTTTGTTGGTACGGAAAGACCGAGATCAAATTTATATTCAAAAACCATTCCGACTAGCAAATACGTAAATACAGAAGATATCAGATGATGATCAAGATGGATCATTCCAAACAGTAGATCTTTATAAAATATAAGGAGGTGGTCGACCCAGATCCGGAGGGAAGTCTCCTTTTCCGCTATCTTCCCGCGGAGATTTGCCTCGAGTGCTTCTATTGCTTATAATCTCTGGTTAATCTCCCAGAGATGTACTGTGATTTGATCGTGGATGAAATCTATGGATTTGCAAGGACTGCTCGTTATTGATTTATAAGGTGATACCTAGGATGTGGTAGGATGGTACCTTCAGTCCATCCTGTTCCTGGATGACTTGTATAGACAAATGTATGATAGATTATTTCCTAAAAATCACGTATGTTGATTTTTACAAATATACCAAGTATGGTGGCGGAGAAGGAAACTTCTTTTAGCAATAACACCTAGAGTATATTTGTGGACGTCAATCAGTGATTCGATGGATCTGACGATGTGGCATTCCAAGTGAATGATAATGTGGTGTTCTTAAAAAGGTAATAGTAACCTCAAGCCTCTTCAGTCGGGAAATGACAAAAAATGAGCAGGCGGCACGAGAATGTGGGTCGCTTCCATTAGGATGTATTATCACCTATCTAGAGAATATTCATTTGCTTCTTTATTCTATCGAGACACTCTCTTTCAGGAAATGGTTGTTGATCCTAACTAATAGTGATATACATTCAATACACTTATGCGAAATAAGTGGTCGGTCACATGTGGCTGGGTTGCAAGATGTTCTTGTTGACCTTGTGTATTCCTCACTAGAGATACACTACAAGAAGGTGGTTCCTTACCTTGTCATAGTTGGAATCCAATCTCCAACAATAACCCGATGGTTTTTTATTATAGGTTATGTATGTAGAGCGTGAGATGCAAGTGTTCTGCTAGATGGTTATTTATTTTATTTAGAAACTATTATAATATTTTCAATATTTGGGTTGTTTGTTTTATAGATATGATAATGTTTGACTCTTAAATCTGTAGCCACTACTGCTCGTTCTACATCAAGCTTGTTGAAAGGCAGACATTCGGATTGAGGATCGTACAATGACATGCTAGTGAGTTCTTTGTAGTTCTATTTTCTAGTGCGTGTTTTTGTGGGTTTTGGATCTTACATGGTTGGTTTGACACTCATCTGATTTGCCTTGATTTGGTTGGGTGTTGTGTGGTTTGAGTGTATCAAACTAATTTGTGTAAGCTAGTTTGGTTTAACGTGCCTATAGAGTTTGTTATGTTTTGAAGTTCCATGAGTGATGTCATAGGTTGTATTTTGTATTTGGTTGTCAGTCTTGCAGTTAAGGGATGTCAGGCTTTTCAGATGGTAGTTACTTGCTGCTGCATGGTGCAGAATCTTAAGAAAGCGATGGGCTTTTCTGAGTGTATGCAATTGTTTTTATTGACTTAATGGTCTACGGTGAACACATTGATGGATTGGCTTCTTTTCTAAGGCCGCTAGTATTATTGAGTAGGATGTCTTCATTTCTCTCTTTACTTCTGTGATTTATGTCAGATTTGGTTTTTTTTAGCGAATTTCATTTTGGTTTTTCCAGAATGTATAACATTTGTTGTAGTGTGTGTCATGTTGCATTTTGTAATGTGGTTGAATATGTAATGAGTTTTGTAAGTTATCTCCTTGCATAAAGTCTAATGTGATTGTCTTTGCAACTATTGATCTCTAGTTTTCCTATGGGCCTTCCATGGAAACGTGTAATGTAATGTAATGGTACACCCTGCTTGCATAGTGGTCGGTCCATTGTAAAAACCAATTATATGGACGATCCATTCTAAAATCCATCTGTAATAGGTAGACGATCTATCTAACTCCTACAATATTTATATTTATTATTTCTTATAATAAAAAGTGTTACAAATCACTTTAAAAATCGGTCGTCAATGGCAAAAATAAATTTACAGACATATACTGGAATGAATTTCTTATTATACCCAAGGTATTAAATTTATTCCAATGCACACAATTCTGAAAATCACAAGTTCTTATTTTCAAACTTATAAAATATTATACGAGTTAGACTTATGGATAGTATTTTATTCTGCTTAGTTTTACAAATATAGAGAACGTACTTTAATCTATTTAGCTCAGGTAGCCAAAAACCGGGGTCGTTACAGTGATGCTTACAACATTTCAAGGAATAGATTAATTTGGGGATAGACAGGCTAGTCATGCGATGAGCCATCTCAGATATTGGAAGAAGTTAGTTACTTGTCGTATATAAGTAGAAACATCCAAGATTTGTTCTGTGAAGGATTAGTTGAGATAAATTATTTTACTCTTAGATCTTCTTTCGGTAGGTTGAGTCCCTTACCTATGATAAAAGCTTTCTTGTTATATCATGAGGAAGTTATTTGAGTTCAACCGCAACAGAAGGAATTTGGGTGAAAAAATAAGGTAAGGAACTTTTGGAAGAGATTTGTAGGAGTAAGCACTTTTGGATGAGAGGCACCACTTGTCTTTACTATGGAGATGCATAATCCCTTTAGCTATACAATAATCATAAGTTAAATGTTTTAAAAGTATCATTATTTTTTGCTTAATATAAATGGTCTTTAAATTCGTAAGAACTATATTTCTTTGTCAATAATTTCCACCAACCTTAAGTAGTGAATATAATTAAAAAACGAAAACCTCTACCTGGACACCCGATGAATTTTAAGCTTAACATATCTCGTGGAATAACTTATTACATAAGCAATGATTGATTTGGTAGGGTTTTGGAGTAAGTTTTTAAGTGTCTATATAAATGACATGTTTATCTGGACAAAAGGATAGCAAGGAATAATTTTGGTATTTAATAAAGAAATTTAGTACCTTATAAGCACATATATTATAGACCTATTTCTCTGAGGATCATTATTGGTAAGGTCAAAGACTTTCATGGATTAATATAGAAACTTTGTGGAAACTTTTCTAAGATGGTGATTTCCTTAATTTACCTCACCAAAAGAAGTTATGCTTTTATTTACATAAATCAAAAGCCATTTTAAAAAAAAATGTTCCGGCACCACTGTCAATAGAAGAAAACCCATAAGGTAAATAAATCTTGGAATAACCACCTTCATTTTTTCAGTTAGGTCATAGAAAAAGTACCCATTATAAATGATGGTTTGAAAGTCTTTGGTTCAAAAGATGAAGTTAAGATGATAAAGAATAACAAATTATGTGTATTGATGATTTTTGGTTTTGCTGGATATTCTAAATAAAAGAAAACGATTAGTCGACGTTAGAATCCTCGGCTCTTGAATTATTGGAATGGAAGCACTAAGGATAAATGTAGTTTCTATGGAAATATCTTGAAGTATGTTTTGAAAAGATCTCATAGGGAAAGTAAGAAATCACAAGTAATGACTGATTATCAAGATCAGATTTATAGAATAGATCCTTATATAACCACTAAGTTGGAGTAAACAATAAATTTGGATAATAGACAAGTGGTTATGTAACAGCCCGCATTTTACGTATTGGATGATCGATAAATATTTTTATTTTATTCCCTGAAAGTTGGATCATTCTCATATTTTAGTATGTTGTTTATGGGGATGTGAGACATGTCCATAATTTTTACCAAATTTGTTTGTGACCATTTTCCCCTGTAATTCTTGTACAGGGCATAATTTTTGACTCAAGTTGAACTAGGTGTTGAGACTTATGCCATTAGAAAGGAAATGATGTTTCCCTTTCCGTAGAGTGGTTACATTAAAGATTTGGCTCAGCGGCTAGGGAGGAATTGTTGTTTTAAGCTTTTACGGTTGGTTGTTTAGGTTTTGTAAGCCATAGTGGGCTGATTTAGGGAGGCCCATTAGTGGGCTTGTAACGCCCCGCCTTTACACTTGCGTTAGCCAAGGCCATTGCAAGCAATGGTTCAACTAACCCGAAGAATAAGGTTGTTGAGGAGCGACCATCTGTATATTAGCTTTGAACGAGTGTTAAATATGTCGGATAATGTGGTCTAACTTTTTAAAATCTCATGAGGAAACCTGACACATCTAAATCAAGTCCAAATCTACTACACGGTGGTTATATATAATTCGGAAAGCAATATAAAATACATAACAATAAAATCAGAGTCAGACGCAGATATTCTAATTATTAAGGCGGAAATAGATATGAATAATAACACACGAGTATAAATACAACGTTAGTGGTCATAATCGATCTATTATACAACATAGGAATAAGTACAAGGGCAAGCCCAAATGAATATGCATACATGATTTCAAAGATAAATGTATAATCAAGAACTACGACTCTAATGTAGATAACAAAAATCCAAAAGGTGGTCCCTGCTAGAAGTCCAATATAAGCACCTATACACTCGGTCTGACCCGAGTATTATTTATAAGAATAACAATAAACAGATCAGTCTAGCTGTACTCATCATAATAAACTGAGATAGAAATAGAGATATAAATAGATAATGACATAGGAGTAATAACAACATTAATCCCTCATAAATGTGAAGTCTCGGAAGTGTCCATAAAATATGTCAAAGAAAATCTCAAAGCTAACTAATAAATTATCACAATCTAAAGATGTAGCTATTTAAGAAAAATGACGACACCCATCAAGTCTACGCAATAACGATAACAAGATCTCAACAAATGATTGTTCATGAGAAATGATGTCTCCTATCACGTCTACATGAAAATAGGAAATACGATATCAACACAAGGATATTCATGAGAAATGATATCACCCATCAAGTCTAACGAAAATAGCATATACGATAACAACATGAGGATATTCATGAGAAATGATGTCACCCATCAAGTCCACATGAAATAGAAAATATTATATCGCGTATCTCTCTTATATGAAATGATCCGAAGATCAACGATATAAACGAATGAACATAAGTTCCTCAGGATGATTCGAAGATCATCGTGAATCTGAAGATCGCATAAGCCGAAGCTCCTCATGAGGATTCGAACATCGTTGACGTGACCCGAAAGTCGGATTGATCAGATTTGACCAAGTTTAGTGTAAACTACGCCAAACAATTAAATATGAGAGTCGAGCTACATGTCCCAAACCACTTGCTCTACTCGAATATTTACAAACTAGTTGTATATTCCACTAGAAATATGAAACGATCATGGCCACGGTGTTCAATCGAACGAGTCCACGAATTAACCGTCAAAGCAAACACAAGGGGTTATAGTCCTTGTTTTTACTAAGGCGTTTAATTAGATTTCTCATATGAATGATAAAAAGGTTTATCAAATATATACTAGTAGATTTGCAAATCAATTTATAAAATACTTCATATAATGAAGTCGGATTAGACACCTATTTGGAAAATAACTTCATATAATGAAGTGGAGTTAAAACCGTTTAGTAAAAGATTTGGTATCTACTAATAATTAAAAACCCTTTTTATATCATTTTGAAGTGGCAAATCTCGTGTGATATCGATCGAATTAACGATCAAACGAAGAATTCATGTTTTAATAACGTAGACGAAACCCTATGACTATTGATTATAATATTCGTTCACCACGAGTGAATTGAAAGTTCATGAATCGAGATGCAGTAAGCTGTAAACCATAGAAACCGCAAAGTCACAAACGAAGGCGAAATAGGCCGAAACTCGGCTGGGAATGAACTCAAATGGACTAAACTGTTGACCGTGGTCTCCACTGGTCAACAGTCCAAAAATAGGATTCAAACGTCTGACATAAAAATTCAGACGTTTGAATTTGTTTTTTCCTGAACCAGTAAGGATTATTTCATTTTTGAGCTATTTCGGATGTGTAAATTATTTTGACCAGACGTCTGAATTAGAATTCAGACATTTGAATTATGTTCCTCTTGTTTTTATAGTTTTTCGTAGCAGGTCAGACGTCTAACCTAAAATATTCAGACGTCTGAACCTGAACCTAAGCACAATATGGCTTAGAAAACATGCTCAAAATGATATCGACAAATGTCCATAGGCCTATGATGTTATATACATGCAAATGAGGCTTCTATAGCTTGCCGAAGCAGCACACAACACAACATTTCACGTGCATGAACATGTATACACTAGATTGCAATGATTCGGTTTATAAATTCAAATATGAACTAAATTCCAAACCAAAGCATACCAAAATGATTCAACCGACTTGTGAAGACTTAGAACTTTGCCGTGGGACAACGGAGCTTCACAATATCACCAAACCAACTCATGGCATAAGTATTAGATTGTATAAAAAATCCTTATCATAGTTTTCAACTCAATGAAACATAAATACATGAAATCAGCTAAGTTACATTAACCTAACCAATTCACTAGCATATGCAAACTCAATGAACACTAAATTACACTTTTACAAGCCAATGGCTTATGGCTTATATATGAGTTCAAAAAGAACTCACCTTTCTTGTTTAGAAACAAAGAATCGATCCAAAAGCAAGCTAGAGCAACCTCTATTCAACGAGAACTCAAGAATCTTCAATCTAAACACATATACATGAATTCCCTAGAGTTAGGTTTAGGAAAATTCCATAAATTGAAGAGAGAATAGGTTGGAGAAGATTAAGAAGAAGACGGAGAAGCTTACCTAGGTTACCTCTTCAATTTGCCCTTTGATTTAAGCTCATAATTGCAAAACCTAGCTTAGGAATTTTAATTTCCCATCGTTTCCCCCGTTTTTACTTAAGTTTGAAAGAGAGGGAGAGAATGAGGGAGAATAAGCTGATTTGGGGGTTATCAGGTGGGCTAAGTTAGTTAAACCAAGACCCAACCAATGTGCCAAATCTCTGAAACTCGGAATATATTGAAGCTTAACACTTTTTGATGTCGCAAACGACATTTTCGACTCATTGGAAGTGGTTTTGAGTCCAAATTCATTCATATGCAAAAAGTGATATTTTGGTCAAACACCTAATGAAAATGACCAAATTCGGCCAACTCAAAAGGTATTAATGTTTATAGTTTTAAATGTCGCAAACGGCATTTTGAACTCAATGGAAGTGGTTTCGAGTCCAAATTCATCTGTATGCAAAATGTGACTTTTAGGACACATACTCGATTAATGATTAACGACGCTATATTTAAATGAAATATTTAAATGTATTATCATTGAATATGCGGGTTGCTAGAGGGATGGTGGGAGGCTATAAATAGGGGGTTGGAGGCATGGAGAATAGTTTACTTTATTCATTCTCTCATTTGGAGGAGCTTGTGATCCTCCATTTCTCCATTCTCCTACACCTTTCCACCATTAAAATTCGAGATCTACATTAGAGAATCGATGATTTACATCGTTGGAAGTTAGATCTATATCATTCCGAAGGAGAGATCATCGAACTGAAGAGTTCGAATCAAATTCTTTGCTATCCGGAATGGTATTTCAATCATTTTGGGTTGTTTTGGAGAATTGGTGAGTGATATGCATCTCTCACACGGATTCAAGCAAATATATGAGCTGTACTCACATATTTTCATCATTTTAAGGTGTTTTCTCCTAGATCTACATCATGGGAAATATAATTTCATATGAGTCAACATAGAATCTCATTTAGCAACTTAAAATCGGTAATTTCTATGCTATTTCATATGTTTATGCAAGTTAGATCCATAATTGTGTTCATATGTTCATTTATCATGATTTTGGTGAGTTTTACATAATTATCGATGAAATTGTCATTTTCATGTTGTTAGTAGTTTCCTAACATGTTTATGGTTGTGTTGGACGAATGAATGATCTAGTTTTGTCGGATTCGTCGTTTGGCGAAGTTTTGGGTCGAATTTCGAGTTGAGAACTTGCTGGATCGGATTTGGAATGCATTGGGCCAGTCGGCAGGAGGAGTGGTCGGTCGGTCGATTGAAATCCTTGTCTTGGGGAACAAACCAGAGGTTGGTCGGTCGGTCAGAAGGGGTCTGGTCGGTCAGAATAGATCGGGCCAATCAGTCAAGGGTGCAGGATGGTGGATCGGTCCAGAGTGGTCGGTCTACTTTGATGAACATGGGTCGGTCAGCTCTCTTGTAGGATGGATCGGTCGGGTAGGAAAGGACATGTCGGTCGGCCTGATTTAGATGGATCGGTCGGTCAGCACGAAGGTGCATGGGTCGGTCACTGTTTTCTATTATGGGTCAGTCGTGAATTCTAGAGAAGAGTCGGTCGTGACGGGTCGATCAGTCAGCTCCAAGAGGATGATCAGAGACATTTCTGAAAAATTATATTTTTTGGGTACGACCAGATTTGAACGGAAGGTCCTGAATTCAAGTTGTGACTTCGAAGTAAATTCAAGTAGGATGTTATGACTTCGAAATGAATTCAAGTAGGAAGGTTCAAAGTGTTGAAATGTGTTCGTTGATCGGTGTGGAACGGTGAATGAGGTGATAACTCAAAGGTCGTGAGTTGGTGGATAATGGTTGCTTGAGCTAAGAAAGGTCGTCGGGTTGGATGACTAGAGATGTGAAGGCTGAGAGATTATCATTGTCGTAATTTCTATCAGGCTCAAAGCAAGGTTACAAAGAGGCACATAAAAACTGGAAGGTTGTTGGCCGAGTACTCTGGGTATCGTTGAAAGGCCTAGTTGTCAAGGTTGGACAAACATACATATCGTTGAAAGGCGTATGGAGTTTATGCTAGAACTAGGATTACCATTAGCCCTTGACATATGGTAAAGTTGGATGTCATACGATTAACGATAGTTTCTAAGCAGGATTGGCGGTGACAGCCAGAGTCAGTCATGGATGATTGGTTGCTCTATTTGTACCATCTCATGTTGATTTTCCAACGTCGAAGGAGATGTTCCTTGGGTGCTTGTCTGATATTGGTTTAGGCCTCTAGGGCTTGTGTCAGAGGGATGTTGAGTCCGATTTGGGTGATTTACATGAGATATATATAATTTGGATGTCATAAGTGCCTTACCATGATTGAATGGGTGTTCTAGTTTCCATGAATGTATGGTTGAAATGTTATTGTAAAGGATATCACCTGTCCGATGTGGGGAAGATATGGTTGAGTTCTTCTCTGCTGTTGTGGATAGATAAGTATGTTTATCTACCCATTCTCATATGATTTATTGATGATGTTTGTTAGCTGTTTTATCGCTCACTAATACTGTTGTCTGACTCAAGGTTTTATGTTTCCCTCTTATTACCTTGGGTTGTTCATCCGGTTGAGGATGGACAGACTAGGTGGCAGGTGAAAGGTGATAGCTTAGTGAGGCAGCTATAGCGGTTCAGAGGCGAGCAGGAGGCTGATGTACTATTTTTCTACTATAGAATATTTGGATTTCCGGTGTTTGTTATTCTCTAAGTGTCGTAGTGAGGCAATTTGTATAAACATTATTGTTGTCATCCAAGTGTATGGATATTGCTTTCTAGTTGTTATGAAAGTCTAGTTTTTTCTGTTTCACTAATAATACCTTTTGTATATGTTCTAATATATTTTTATCCTTGCGCTATGAGTTCTATGATAGGTTTTGCATGTGTATCGTACCTTCATGATCGTCCATAGTTGCCTAGAACGTCTTTCAGCGCATTATTCCTCTTTTTTAGTAGGGGGGCTGTGGGCGGTCGTCACCGGTTAAGTGTCTGTATGTTTTAAAATAGAAAGGATATAAAAATTTCAAATGGATAAATAACTAGGTAATACTTGCGTTTAAGAATAAGAATTTGAAGAAGAGCAGTTTATTAAGTAGTAGAACCACTTTGAGTCCAAAGCCTTACACACACATATATATATCATTTTAGAAGAAGAAAACTTTAAAGCTATTATGTTTTGATATGAAATCCAGGTTTTTGAGAATTTCATAAAAATAGCTATATATGTTTCAAAAAGAATTTTTGTGATTCTAAAAATATAAGTTTTCTTATAAAGATTTTCCAATAAGGCTTTAAAGGATAAAATGAGTTTTAAAAATGTTTTTTAATTGACAATTTTCAAATAAGAATTAAGAGGATAAAATTCAATTTTGAAAAAGATTTTATACATTCAGAAATTTTAAAAGAAACACGTGCTTATTGGGTTGGTCAAGATAAGTGGAACAGATAGAGGAATGTAAGGTTGTAGAAGAAAAACCATGAATTTGGAAAGATATGGTAAAATTAATGAAGTCATAAAGGCTCTACTTGGACGGCAAAGTAGACTCTACATTTTTAAAACCAAGTTAAGCTAGATTCAGATGTATAAAGATCAATACGAAGAAGACGGAAAATTTTACGGAAATAAACTAGTTAACCCGGTTAAAGGATTTCTTTCTTGAGTTAGTGGAGTAAGTAAGATGACAGCACTCTCCAACAAATTTGGTCGGAATGGCTCAACATTCACAAGGAAAATTGTTCATTAAGGAAGAAGTAAGGAAAGGATAAGAGTCACTAGTTATCCATCCTTCAAGTAACCAATTCCATTGTAAGATCTTCCATTTCATTAGGAAAATTCGCTATCTTAGGAGAAATCCATATTTCTTACTCATATCCTTTTTGACAAATATTCTTTTGCTCTTCTATCTTTATTCATTTCCTTGAATAAGATTTTTCATATCCTTAGATAATCTTAGGACAACCCGATAGATATTAGGAATGATTGCGAACATGTTATGGATGATGTACGATGGTGGTTGCTAGTGGATGCAATGAATGCATAACACATACCAGGAACTATTAGAGATCGACTAACTAGGACACCTTCATATTACATATAAATGTGTGTGCTTTTATTTTATTTATTTAATTCCATGGTTGTATAAATGGATGACTAGCATATATTGTTGCATATGGACGAGTCTGCAGCACGCATGTAGAACTATCCTATCATTAGGAACGTGCATTCATTTTGGATACATGATACCAACATATTTGCATGAAAAGATGGTTGATTGAATCAGTAGATCACCTAATCTTTGCATTAGTAAGAAGCATATACACTATATTATTGCATAAATTCATAAATTGCATTACAAAAATTAAGGACATTGTATCCTAGTTGATGATGATTGCATAGTTTAGGTTTAGGTATTGGATGAAAATACTTGTATCATTCTTGTATCCTTGGGATTTCAGGGATGAAATCCTTTAACAAGGGGAGAATGTAAATTCCTAAAATTTAAGATACAATTAACTAAGAAATTCAAATATAATAAGTGAATGTTATCAGAATAAAATGTCCCAAAGGTAATAAATACATTCACAAGATTGTAACAAAAAATTTATTCCACAAATGTTAACATGCAACATTTAAATTTGAAAAGGTAACACATTTAATAAAACAGTAGTTAAAAATTTATTTATAATAGGAGATAAACTGGATGTCGTATATATTTATAACCATTGTGAAGATCTTTTGAAGACAATCAGTTTATATATAATTTTAGTATATTTGGACTTACAGTTTAGAAAATATTGACTTGTAAGTTTAAAAGTTACGCACATAAAATCAATAATTTTCAATGTTCTAATTTTGAGAACAAAAGTTGTGTTTGGTGGAATGGTTAAGTATTACGATTTGTGGGGTTATGAGTTCGATTCCCATCAATGACACATTTTTAAAGATTAAGAAGATCGATCAAAGATGCATTTCCAAGTAGGAGGTATGTGTGTATGTACGCATATAAATGAAAGACACGTAAGATCAAAATGTACATATATGGGAAGATTATATATTTGCATGTGTGTGTATATATATGTGTGTGTGTGTGTGTGTGCGTGCGTGTGCGTGCACGCATGTATGTGTTTTTGTATTTGAGGTATATGTTGTTTCATATTGTAATGCATTAATTTAGCATGTTTTATATTAATTGCATACTGATTAACATGTTTTTCAAACCCTAAATATGTATGTATATATAACATAATTTTGCATTGATTAAACGTGTTAAAAGTAAATAGCAAATAAGGTCCAAATTCTATTTTTAATATTTGTACTTATTAGACATTTGTGGAAGGTGTCTATTTTATTAACTTTATATATTGTGAGGAGGTTAATTGCATATTCTTGTAATTAATTAGTATCCATTTGAACTACCCTAAATATGTATATACAGAAATGACTTGAAATTCATGCACCATAGAGAATTAATTATGCATGTTAGGAATTAATTGGGCATTGATTGACATATAGGTCAATCAAGAAGGTTAAATGCATATTTATTCCTAAATATTATGAATATTAAGTGATGTTTATTTTAAATTTTTTGCTAACTCGTATATTTACGTTGGTTTGTTTCCAAATCTGGCCTGATATGGCAGCTCCCTGTAGGTCCGAATGTGAAATGTTGAACTCTTATGGGTTAGCATACGAGGTTGGTATAGACTAAATTGTGAAATCTAACGGTTCTAAATTCCTAACCTAAAACTATAAATAAAACCTAAATCTAGGCTCTCAAACCACACCTAAAACTTCTCCCTAGGATTCGTTTTTCATTTAGAAGAACCTTAAAATAAGTTTTTGTAGAGAATAGGAAAATAATACATATATATGTCTGTGTTTGTGTGCGCACGCGAGAAAGTAAAGAACACAGTTGTTTATAGTGGTTTGGTTTGGATTGAACCTACGTCCACTTTGAAGGCTTTGCCGATTTTATTCACTCTTAACATAATACAGTGGTAGACATCATTACAAGGGGTTACAATGACTAGCAGTGTCCTGCTAGTTCTTGTTGTTGAGATTCTCCGTTGTCGGGGAGCGATCGGGAATTTCCAATGTCCGGAGTGTGTCAGGTAGTTTTGAGCAATGTGAGGAGTTTCCAAGGTCTGGGATGTGTCGGGAAGTTCCGAGGTCCAGGATGTGTTGGGAGTTTCCAAGGTCTCGGATGAGTCGGGAAGTTCTGAGGTCCGAAGTATGTCGAGAGTTTCCAAGATCCGGGATAAGTCGAGAGGTTCCAAGGTCCGGGTAGAGTTGGGTGGTTATAGGGTCCAGAGGTGTCGGGAGGTTCCGAGGTCTAGGCATAGGTTCTGGGGTCTAGACGGAGTCAGGATGTTTGAGGGTCCAGGCGGAGTCAAGATGTTCCAAGGTCCGAACGGTGTCAGAAGGCTCCGTGATCCGGGCGGAGTCAGGATGTTTGAGAGACCAAGCATGTTGGGAGGTTCGGATATCCGGGCAGAGTCAGGAGGTTGCGAGGTCCAGGCGTAGTCGGGATGTTACAGGATCCGGGCAGAGTCAGGATGTTTTGAGATCCGAGCGGAGTCGGGATGTTCCATGGTCCGAGTGGTGTCGGCATGTTCTGATGCCCAAGCAGAGTGGTTTCGGAGTCCGAGCGATGTTTGAAGTAGGGGTGAGTGTTCGGTCGGTTCGGTTGGTTTGGACATAAAAAAAACTCAAACTGAATTGGAATTGAAAATTTTCCAAATTGAACCAAACTAATTTCGGTTAATTCGGTCAATAGCCGATTTAACCGAACTTAAAGAATGTATTATTATTCAAATGATGGATTCGCTCGATGTAAAACATAAATTCATGTTTTGTAACATCCCGTAATTTTAGCGATTTAATAATTAATTATTTTAATACATTGGTTTGATAATTTAAATGGTTTTGAATTCAAATATTTTGAATATTTAAATATTATAAATAGTGGAATAATAAGTTTAATTTCGAAATAGTCTTATTTGCAATATTGTGTAAATTGGATAATTTAATAGATTTTATTCAGTTTAGAAATGAATTATAATAATTAATATATTAATAAATGAGGTCTAACGTATAAACTATGTTTATTTATTTACAAAACGAGCTCATAACATCGCGGTAGTTCGTAAAATTGAAATTTGAACTCCAAAGGACTATACAGGATTCGTTATTAATCGAATTTCTTCAAAATAAGAAACATTCAAATCTAATTGATTATATTTTTCTAATGGAAGTGAAAAAATCGAGATTTCGTTTTATATATGGTAAGATATGTCCAAATCAAATTTTCAGAAAAACAGCAACATAATCGATTTTGACCATAACGATTATTTAAATGTATTTAAATATTGGTTTTCAATTTAGAAAAGATTTTTAAGACGTAGTTATAATTTAATTTTTCGAATTTTATTGTAATTTTTAATTTGGAAAATAAGCAACTTTTTATTTAAAGTATTTTACACCCTATATCAACGTTTTAGGATATCACAATATTAGTTAACTTGACTATATTATTATATTTTTGGGATCATGGCACATTACGTGACATGATGGTATTTTTATTTTTGTCTATAATAGTCTGTAACACCCCTCATCCATTAATGTCACTCATAAAGGGAATGCATTAACTTCCATGGAGCGTGTTTAGTGTATAGAACAGAATATAACAAGATAGATATAAATAATGGTACTTGAAAATTTTAAAACAACTTTTGTTGCCGCAAAGAAAATAGTTTGATTACAACAACTTCATAAACCAAGTACACTTGTAATGACCCGCATTTTCAGTGGTATAATAATTAATTTATTTAATTATATAAAAGGTGATAAAAAGGATTTCATGGTCGTTGAATTAAATAATGGTGAATATTTAATTAAAATAATAAATTAAATAATATATTTAATTTTGAAATAATCAGAATTGGCTGAAATGGCGATATGGTGTGAACTGGATCATCTGTGATATTTAATTCAGTTTAGAATTGAATTAGAATAACGAATATATTATTTGAATGAAGTTTGAACGTATAATTATATTATAATTAAAATCGAGCTTGATATGGCGCTGCAGTTCGTTATTTGGCGATTTGAACTTCAACTAGATGTACAATGTTAGTTTTAAATCGGATTTCTATGAAACAAGAAACGTTAGGAGCTGGTGGAGTATATCTTTCTAGTAGAAGAGAAAAATCGGGATTTCGTCGTGTAGATTTTGATTTATGTCCAAATAAAATTTTAGAAAAGTCTTGTGGAATTCCTTTATAATTTATAAAGGAATTATTTATATTTATAAAAGGAATTTCACTATAAATCGAATATCGATTTATTTGGGATTTGAAATATCGAGCTAGAAATCCATACAGGATTATTCTGGAGCTGTATGGTATTCCACTGTGAATATATATGATAATATAAATTTAATTATATTTAATTTAATTATATTTAAATATATTTATATATTTAAATGGGTCATTTAGAGCTTTAAAAATAGCCAGTTTTGCAAACGACCTCAGAATCCGACGAAACTAAGTTGGATCCGCAATGTCAAATTATTGTTAGATGTCAAGTTTCGTGATTTTTAGAGTCAGTATGTGGCCGTACCGATTTTTAATGTGAGAAATAGTCGATATTTTGACGGTTAAAAGTACGCTGTGTGAGCAAATGGAGTCGGAATTCGACGAAACCAGTTTCGTTGGGACCGTAATGTCGAACTCTAGCTACATGTCCAGTTTCATGATTTATGGGTATTATGGGTGACCACAGGAATTTTTAAGGACAGAAACCAATAGCATTATATTTAAATTTGAATTAAATAATAAATATAAAAATATCCTAATTTATTGGTGGACCTAAACTAGGCCACGCACCATCTCTTTTGAGCCACACAAATTAATCCTGTCCCCCTTATAAATCATTCTTTAAGCCGCCACCGAAATGAATTCAACAGTAGAAAAATCCTCTTGCTAAAATCAAAATAAAATAAAATCTATTCCTATAAATCAGATTATATGTATAGCTGTGATCAGTATGAGTTTCTCTTCAAATATATATATGTATTACTGGATTCGGTGGAGGTTTTTATCGCTGTGTTATCACAACGTGTATCGTCGATGAGCTAGGGTTGAGCTTTGATGAAAATCGAAGCCTTAATACTTGTAATAGGGTTCGGATTTGGGTTCACGGTGTTGAATGGCTCGAGTACTGAGTTGTTTGTGGGATTTCGTTCAATTTGGTGTCGCTCGAATACTGGGTATTCGCGGAAAGGGGTTGAAGTCGGATTTCTGATGGAAGGGGCGAGAGCAATGTTTTTGGTACGAGGTTGAAGAGGGTTCTAAGAGATAAACGTTGGTTTGTTAGGTTTTGGAAATGAGGATGAAATGGATGGTGCGATGGAGGGTAAAGGTGGCGCAATGGTTGTGAAGGAGGAGCAGGAATCATTCGGGGAAGAAGGACTTACGCGGTCTCGGTTTCTGATTTGGGTATGGGCCCAATTAGAGGTAGTAAGGCCCGATAAGGTTATAATTAAAGTTTAGTTTAAATTTAAAATTTTATTTTTAACTTGTAATTTAGATATCTTTGTCGTACTTAATCATAATTTCGAACGGTTGGATCCGTTAGGATCGTATGGACGAGTACTGCACAATGAAACTGACTGGGAGTCCATTGGAGCTCGTTTGAATTTATGGCAAAATAAATTGTTTGATTCAAATCAAACAAACAGTTTATCGTTCTTTAACGATGAAATGCCAATGTGAGTAAATCTCACTAACTCTAATCAGTTTATAATTTTATGTTGTATTTTTAGAACTGTTAAATATTGGCTGAATGACTGTGTGTTGACTGTTTGATTGAACTGCTAGTCAATTAGTTGAATTTCTACATTGATTCTGTTTAACAGAATATATCATATGGAACTGAAAGTGATGTTGATTTTATTGTGTAACATCTGTGGATGCAGGGAAACAGGTTGGAGGAATCCGACTGGATTCCTCAACAACTATTTTATTATTTTTATATATTGTGATATATGACGTGGTTTATAATCTGTTGTTGATTATATGTGTATGGACGATATTGGACATCGAAATTTGATATGATAAACACCATAACACACCGGAATTTGGAGAAAAGGGGATTTTCAAATTGAATATTG
>JASFAX010003110.1:0-43564 GCA_030737875.1 Allium sativum
CGTCCAAATCAAATTCGAAAAAGGTCGCTGTAAGTGCAGTTCGATGGCCATTGATGGAAATCGACTGTACGGGCCTTCATAAAATTATTAAAAATAGTAATAATTTATGTAAAATCATAAGAAATGATTTAGAAAGAATTGGGATGAAAAACTCCCTATTTGAAAAGATAAAAATAGATTTTTATCGAAATGAACTAGTTTTGAACTAGAATTATAATTCTATTTATTTTTAAATAAATAAATTGAATTTGAAAAGGGTTTTGAAAATAACCAAAATTTCCAATGATTGCATTGGAGTGGATTTGAATCGAAATTGTCTTCGGAATATTTCGATGTTGGAATTCGTGATTATATAGGTGTTGTTATGGAAATTTGAAAGATATATATATTTATATCGTTATTTCCAATACGGCATTTGTTAGTCGTAGAATTCGATATTGAATATAAGCCGATATATTTTCTATTCAGAGCCTAGTATTGAATATCGAATGTGATTTGGGTTTGTCGTGAATGGTGTCTTCACTAACACTGTTCTTGAACCCAGTTGAGAAATGATTAAATCTTTTTATTTAGATTTAATGAAGTGTGCCAATTAAGTAATATTTAATTGGAATTGAATTGATATTGATTTTTGGGTTTATTGTGAACAGTGTTTTAAATAACACTCGTTCTTTAACCCGATAATTAATGAATGTGACTTTGGGTTTATCGTGAACTGTGTTTTAAATGACACGGATTCTGTAACCCAGTTAAAGATTAAAACTAAGTGGAGTTTTAATGAATCTTTAATTAGATTGAAAAGATCGAGAATGGAGTATCACCAGTTTTACTCCAGGCGATAGTTAAATCTTTAATTAGATTTAAACGTGAAATGGTAATTGAATTTACCGATAACACCGTGGTGTTAGATATGAAGTATGACCAGTTTTACTTCATGGGATGAATAGGTTGGGATTGGGAAATAAAATAAATGATTACTTCGGTGTGGTTCGCTAATCCCGACTAGTTTGAATTGATATTCAAAGGAGATTAAAGAATAAATTTAGAAGAATTTATCTTGGATAAAATTAATGGGAACATCTCCCTAAGAATGTGCTTTTGTGAATAAAAGAATATTCTGAATTGGGATGAGGCGTATGTTGTGTTTGTGTAACACTTATTTAAAATATACGCGAGTTATTCGGAAAGACCGGGTTTATCCCATTCTGAATAACTGATTCGACGTGGTGTCGAAGATGAAGACGGTGGTCGAAGACCAGAAGTCTTCACGTCGTTTGGGTGATTACTGATGATCTTGATTGGGCTGTACACCCAAGAAGATGGAAACAGTTGGTGATCGTCCAGACGTACTTGGAGATCGATGGATATGCGGGGTACTAGGTGCCTCCGGTTTCGTTCAGACCCAGAACGGACTTGTAAATGGACTGTGTGTCTGACATTGGATTTTAGTCTGTGTGATTGATTTCTATTAAATATATATCTGTTTGGCGGCGGAGAATTTATTCTCTTGCTTAACGCCCTTCTCTGAGACGTACGAGCTCAGGGGTTATATATTGATGGATATCAAACGCATGGAGTGAATTGCCTGTGTGGCATGCCTAAGTGGCAATTGATCGAGGCTTCCATTGAAAAGCAAAGTCTTGTGGTGATGATCAAAGCACAGCCTGTGTGGCACAGCTTTGTGTAACGTGAATTCGCGAGCCTCGCACCCCGGTTGTGAACCAAAAACGGGAGAGGACGTCAGGGAGGGCATGTGTAATGACCCGCATTGGCAGGGGTATTATGATTAATTTATTTAATTATATCAATGGTGATATAGTGAATTTTTTGATAGTTGAATTAAATAATGATGAATATTTAATTAAAATAATAAATTAAATAATATATTTATTTCTGAAATAAACAGAATTGGCCGAAATGACGATATGGTGTGAACCGGATCATCTGTGATATTTAATTCAGCTTGGAAATTGAATTTGAATAACGAATATATTCAATCGTCGACAGTTGAACGTATAGTTTATAATATAATTATAAACTAGCTCGAAATGGCGCTGCAGTTCGTAAATTGGCTATTCGAACTTCAACTGAATGTACAGAGTTCATTTTAAATCGGATTTATGTGAAACAAGAAACGTGTGGAGCTGGTGGAGTATATCTTTCAAGCGGAAGAGAAAGATCAGGGTTTCGTCGTGTAGATTTTTAGATATGTCCAAATCAAATTTCAGAATAGTCGCTATAGAATCGTTTATCGACCGTAACGGTTTATTCGATATAACTAGAGATCGGGTTTGAATTTAGACAAGGTTCTTTTGGAAAGTAGTGATAAATTAATTTTTAGAATTTTACTGTAATTTTTAATTAATTTAATAAGCGACTTTTTATTTGGAGTATTTCGCACCCTAAAATCAACATTTTGAAGTTTCAAAATATGAGTCCACCTACCGGTATTATTATATTTATGGAGTCGGGACACCTCGTTCGTCACGATGGTGTTTTTATTTCTGTCCGTAGCGGTACGTAACTTTGTAAATTAATAAAATGAAGTCGTAACTTATTTATGGATCCAGTTTAACCACGTCTGGGAACAAATGAAAGGGAAAGAATTTGACCACATCTTGACAAAAAAATAAGGCCACGTACTCCCTTTCAACAGCCACACATAATTCCTTTATCATCAACAGCCCGTCACTCATTTTGCCCACAAAATACGTAATGCAAGTAAGAAATCAAGAAATAAAAACAAAGAAAAATTCAATAAATCTCCAAACTTATAATTTCATGATCGTCCCATCAAGCTCTCCATCCTAATATTATTTTCTTTACACTCGACACAATCTGGTGAAGCTCGAAAACAATTCAACGAGCTAAGGTTGCGGTATTCTTTGAAAATGGGGCATCATTTGCGATTTTCGAGGCTGTTTTTGGGTTCAACATCCAACGTAGCATCTAGTCACAAATTCTGGTGGGATTTTGTTCTCAGAAGTGTCGTGACCTATAGGGTCACCGTGGGTTTTTGGCTGGAGACCGCACCCATCAACATGCATGCGAAGTTGACTGAAAAGGGTGTGGTGTAAGGAGAATTCAAAGCAAAGAAGTTTGTTTTGCGGTTGGCCAAATTTGTGGCGAAGTCTGGAAGCATGAGGATAAGCTGTTTCAGGGGAGGGAGTAGACAACTGGGGCGTGCTGTTCATACAGAAGAAGGAAGAGGAGCGTGGTGTGTTAAGGCGGGTCAGGGTATTGGCTGGAGCGGGTTGACAATATGGGGAGATGGGTAGCAGCTGACATCAAAATGTTGTTAGGCGCATTCATGGATTGGTCCAGTCTGATTGTTAGCAATGTTATTTTCTGATTACATGAAGGAAGGATGGGGGTATAAGTCTTCGGCAGCTTGAGAAATATACAGGAGCAAGAGGTTGCAAATTATATTGGGAGAGAAGGTATTTAGTACGGGCTGGGTATTCGAAATAAGTAGTGCGACCCAAATAAAAGGGGGTAAAGCCCAACGTTGGATGCTATATGGTGGGCATAGGCCGATGTTGCTAATAAGCCCAGAAAAGAAGAAAGGAATAAAAGAATAAAAAGAGAGCAAAGGAAGAAGAGTTGTGAAGATACAGCTTGGTTATTTGTTGAGGGCTTTTATTATGGGACGCGCCGAGGAAATATCAGAAAATGTGTACGGTCTGATCCGTTGGATTCGGATGGACACAGGCTACGCGTTGGATCTGGTCTGGGAGTGAATCCGAGCCCGTTACAATTTATGGCGAAATAAATTGTCCGACTGAGTCGAATAACGCAAAACGTTATTCAACGGTTAACGCGCAAGGTGAGTAAAACTCACTAACTCTCCTCAATTTATATTTTAATATAAATTGTACTTTATTTATTGAATGCTGTATATTGATTGTTAAACTGGACTGTTAAATAGATTTGATTGAAACGTAATTATAGTTAATCTATGAACTGTTAATCAAATATGGTTTTGTACAGCAAGATATCTCATTTCAAAATGAAATATGATATATATTATACTGTGTAACATCTGTGGATGCAGGGAGACAGGTTGGAGGAATCCGATTGGGTTCCTCAACAATTATTTTACTGTTTTCATATATTGTGATATATGTTGTGATTTATAATCTGTTATTGATTATGGATGTTAGAACGATATTGATCATCGTTGTTTGATATTTTAAATATCATAAGAAACCCTGAGTAGGAAAATGGAATATTTCAATGTATATTGAAACAAAGGAGTTTTATAAAATCAACCGATTTTATAAAAGGAAAACAATTTGAAAATAGAGTATTTATAGAATCACAGGATTTTATAAAAGGAAATATTTATAAAACGAACACGGTTTTATAAAAGGGGATATTTATTTAGAAAATAAATAGAAATAGAAAAGGAATATTTATTTAGAAAGTAAATAGAAGTTATAAATAGGAAATATTTGTAACGGTAAATAGAAGTTATAAATAGGAAATATTTGTAACGGTAAATAGAAGTTATAAATAGGAAATATTTGTAACGGTAAATAGAAGTTATAAATAGGAAATATTTGTAACGGTAAATAGAAGTTATAAATAGGAAATATTTGTAACGGTAAATAGAAGTTATAAATAGGAAATATTTGTAACGGTAAATAGAAGTTATAAATAGGAAATATTTGTAACGGTAAATAGAAGTTATAAATAGAAAATATTTGTAACGGTAAGTAAACGTTATAAAAAAGGAAATAGTTGTAACGGAAAACGTAGTTTATCAAAAGGAGTTAATCGATGTTAGTTTGATCGATTAGAGTTAAAGCAAAGGAGCCAATCGATGTTAGTTTAATCGAATAGAGTTAAGTGAAAAGAGTCAATCGAATATAGCTATTCGAAGAGGGTTAAGTAAGGGAGTTAGTGAATGGAATACAAAGTGAACTTTGCCCATTTCAAAGTTAGAAATGTTGTTCAGTTAAGGTCTGAGAGGTAGTTCTACCCCAACTTAATTGGCTTCGTTTTAACTAAGGAATAGTTAATGTTCGGCAGAAAAAGGAAATGGTTTGAGTTGGCATCGCGATGGTTTGTTTAAACATCTGTCTAAGTCCAATGAAGAAGCTTTGGAAATGTTTTCCAAGTAAGAAACCAGAAATGTTTTCTAATAAAGAAAACAAGAAATGGAAATGTTTTCCATTGTTAATAACGTATATTTTCCAAATCTAGAAAATAAGAAATATTGAATATAGGGAAACAGGAGATGAAAATGAACTAAGGAGATGAATGTTGAATGATGTTTGGTCGATATAATTTCCATTTGGAAATGATATCATTGGTTGCACATCTGTTTTTATTCGATAGTTAAATCACAGACTATCGAAGTTTTGACCATTTTAACGTTGTTAATATGGAGAGACCAGTTGGATCATTTTCCGAAGAACCACTCTGTATTGGCATAACCGTGCGAATCATATATGCCAAAGGAAATTGAAGGCGGAGTTATGCGAGGGCTATCCTGTTTACAGAATAGTGCCTTCGGTTCATCCTGTTCCTGGATGACTTGTATGGACGGATGTCTGACAGAGTATTTCCAGAAAATCACGTATATTGATTTCTCCAACTGTACCAAGAGTGGAAGCGAAGAAGGAAACTTCTTTTAGCTAACATATAATGTATGGTTGAGGACTTCAATCGGTGATTTGATGGATTTGACGATGTGGCATTCAAAGTGAATCTGGTAGGATGATAAAGCGTAGCTTCTAGCCTCATCATCCGGTAAATGACAGAAATCGGGCAGGCAGCATGGCTAAGTCGGTCGCACCGAAGTAGGGTGTATAATCACCTGATCTAGAGTTTCATTTACTTCTCAAAATCTATTGTTGATGCTGTCCCATTCGGGAAACGGTTGCTGATCCCAACTGTTGGTGATATACATTCGATACACTCAAGCGAAATGAGTGGTCGGTCATGTGTGGCCGGGTTGCAAGATGTTCTTGTTGAACCCAGTGTATTCCTCTCTAGAGGTACACAAGCGAAAGGTGGTTCCATACCTTGTCATAGTTGGAAACCCATTACCCAATACGTGCTTGCGGTTTTGATTGTATACTATATATGTAGAACGTGAGATGAAAGCGTTTCTGCTAGATGATTATATATATACTGTGGTTGATAGACATTATTATAATATCAAGTTTTGATATAAAGATATTTTGGATTCTCATAAGGGAAAAACCCGTTCCGTTATGCGGCGTGGTCTTATGAGATATCATTTACTTGTTCAACTGTTTTTAAACTGTTTTACTCACACCAGTCCCATGACTGACCCGGAGTTTACTTTGTTGTTTTCCCTAAACTCTTGGGTGCCTAAATTTGTACGGGCAGTCAAGTAGTCGGGATTTTACAGATACACTTGAAGAGCTGGAGCAGGAGGCTTCAGGATGTTATAGCTATAGTTATTTTCGCTATGTTGTAAGTGTTGTACTTTGATAATGATATGTATATGCAAGTACAGATTTGTATTTCAAAGTTATGTTATGAAATATATTTATTCGTTCCGCTGTGAGATTCGTGTTACTCTGATGTTGTGTTCTTCTTCTTCTTCTTCTATTCTAAGTTTCTATCTTATCTTTCCTCACCCTCTAATTTCTTTCATTAACTACCAGGATTTTTCGACGTTTTGGTTATCGACATCGCGCTTATGTCGATAACCAAAGTCGCTCAAAATCCGGGTCGTTACAGTTGGTATCAGAGCTTAAGTTAAGAATTACTTGGCTCTGTGGCGTGACTCGGTAGAGATAGGGTTAGTAATACCCTAGATTGAGTTTGAGTGTATATATACGAGTGAGCGTATTTGTTATTGATATAAAAATTTGTTTTATATTGTGGAGATCCATTGGTTGGGTTGTTTGTGAATTCTGGTCGATCAGTTTGATCCACTGTATCGGTAGGGATTTTGTAAACACTTGAATACGATGAACCATCATGGTATGTTTTGAAAGAGGGTAAACGAAATAGTTTACCCAACGTATATTTTGATATATAGTGGATATATTGGTTGTGATTATAATCGAGTAAGATTATAAGTAAAATGGTTATGCAAATAACCAATCAGAATTCATATAAGTGAAATACGTGAAATCAGATGAGTTAAATCTGAAATTTTAACCAGAAATTGAGGTTAAAACTCTGGAGAATTGGATAAATGTTTGTAAATGGATTGGGATTAAGAATAAGGAAAATTTAAGATCCTGGGAGAAAATTGTTTTACAAGCAGTGTGAATTATATTTTGAAATGAATTTCAAAGTGGAAATGTGTAGAAATGGTTTTATAGTATTGAACTCACTTCGATCGCTGGAAATTAGATTCTGATGATGACAGCTGCATCATCAGTATTCATTTTCGAGTTGTAAGTGACGAATTACTACCAGAGATACTGTTTTGAATTTGTTTTGGGAAAGACAAGTTGTGTTGAATTTCAAAATGGGATTTAAAATATAGAATTTGAATTTTGAAATAGATTTGAAATATTAACTTGTTTTAAAAGAAATAAAACGAGAAGTTCCCTTATAAACGAAGTTTATAAATAGTTCTTTTATAAACGAAGTTTATAAATAAAGTGAAGAGAATTATCATTGGATAATTCAGAAATAAAAATACAACTATGAAATTGAAAGGGAAATCTATTTTCCAAAGGTAGAAATATCGATTTCAAAAGGAATTGAAACCGAGACTTATTTAAAGGAATTTGAATAAAGGAAGTTCAAACATAGGATTTGAATATAGAAAATTCAAAGGGGATTTGAATAAAGAGAATTCAAATAGAAATTGAATATAGAAATTCAAAGGGAGTTTGAATATATGAAACTCAATGGAAGTGATATAGGATTTGAATATCGAAATTGAAAATGAAATTTGAATGTAGAGGATTCAAATAGAATTGAAAACGAAATTTGAATGTCAAGGATTCAAATAGAATTGAAAATGAAATTTGAATAAAGTGGATTCAAATAGAATTAAAATTGAAATTTGAATATAGACGATTCGAAGGGAATTGAAATGAAATTCAAATATGGAATTTGAATAGGAGAATTGAAATGAAATTCAATTAGGTTATAAGTAAGTTAAAATATATTTGAACATGTTATACTCAAATATGAAGGTGAAATGGGCAAACCAGTAATTTGAAAATCACTTAACGAACTAAGTTAAAATGATTGGATTAAGTTGAAATGAATTAGAAATGTATGGATATACATGAGATAGGTATGAAAAAGGTATGAAGGTATATAGATAGAATGCTCGACAAAAGGTATGTGTTCAATTCATATATGAGATTTTATGCGCCGAATCGGCTAGCCACTTGGCTTTTTCTTTTTCTTTTGGATTGGTGAGGGCCATGGGAGGCTATTTGAAATCTCCCGATGCTCCTAGTACAAAGGAGGTTATGGCGAATTTTTCCGGGAATTTAAGGAGTTAGAATATTTTTAAGATAATTTGATAGTTAGAAATCAAGGTATCGATATATATAGAAGTCGATAAGGAAACGAACTTAGAAATAGAATAGTAAAATCAAAAAGGAAGACTAAGAATAAAATCTAGTAAGAATAGAAAAAGGAAGCATATACGTGTTTAAAAGCGAATAAGTAGTTGTATGGTATTGATTATTCGAGTAAGTAGTCATATCTGTTTTGACGTTATAAATGTTATTCAGTCAAGGTCTGAGAGGTAGTTATACCCCAACTTGATTGATTTCATTATTAACAAATAAATAGTAAGATTTCAGGCTCGAAGATCAATGTGGAATAAGAGTTAGTTGAATATAGTAATTGGGTTGTCGTAACGATGTTTTACACAACATCCGTTTTAACCCAAATAAGTGTAACTTGGAAATATAATAAAGAATATTTCCTAAGTATAGAAATAAACGAGATCGGAAAGGAAATAAGTAATTGGAATATTTTCCAATTGTAAATATCATATATTTTCTAAAGTTTAGAAAATAAAGGAAGGCGATATTCGGAAATGTTTTCCAAATAACATAAAAGGCCAATATGGTTATTGAAAATATTTGGTTAACAAATATTGACAAAGGAATAGAGAAGTGATTTAACTAATGGAATATTGATTATATGCTCAGTTGAATTTCAAAAAGGAAAATTTGATTTTTGAAAAGAGTGGACTGTTTGAAAACACCCAGGGAAAGACTGTTTGAATTAAAAACAAATTTAACAAAAAAATTTGTGAAAGCAGATTTGAATGAAAGCAAATTCAGTTAAGTGGTAACTGAAGTTGAATTGAAAACGAATAAGATTGGATTTGTGAAATTAGAATCCGAAATGTTATTGGATTGAGGAGTTAAGGAATTGAAAATCAAGAGAAGAAAACTCGAGTTGAAATGAAAATTTGGCTTGGTAAAAAGCGAATGGTTGTGTTGGAGATAAAAGTGATTTCAGAATTTGATTGGGATAACACTGGTATATGCTGAGTTGATAGCATATGGAAGTGATAGAGTTGATATGCCCGACGAAAAGGTACAAGTTTATATTCGATATAAGCGTGAGATTGATGAGCCGAATTGGCAAGCCGTTTGGCTGTTTGATTTTCTTTTGGGTTGGAGATGGCCCAGAGAGGCGAGTTGGAGTTTGACCAGTACAAAGGAGGTGCTGGCGAAATTTTTCGAAGAGTTTAGCCGTTAGAAAATTTTCAGGATTTTTGAAAATTTTCGTTGATAAGAATTATTTAATAATTTAATTGAAATTAAATTGGTTCAGTTGAAACTGAAGTTAAGAAGTGAACAAATATGTTCTAACCAGTCGATAGGGTCGTTCACTACCTTTTAGCAATTTCGAGGACGAAATTATTTTAAGTGGGGAAGATTGTAATGACCCGCATTGCCAGGGGTATTATGATTAATTTATTTAATTATATCAATGGTGATATAGTGAATTTTTTGATAGTTGAATTAAATAATGATGAATATTTAATTAAAATTATAAATTAAATAATATATTTAATTCTGAAATAAACAGAATTGGCCGAAATGACGATATGGTGTGAACCGGATCATCTGTGATATTTAATTCAGCTTGGAAATTGAATTTGAATAACGAATATATTCAATCGTCGACAGTTGAACGTATAGTTTATAATATAATTATAAACTAGCTCGAAATGGCGCTGTAGTTCGTAAATTGGCTATTCGAACTTCAACTGAATGTACAGAGTTCATTTTAAATCGGATTTATGTGAAACAAGAAACGTGTGGAGCTGGTGGAGTATATCTTTCAAGCGGAAGAGAAAGATTAGGGTTTCGTCGTGTAGATTTTTAGATATGTCCAAATCAAATTTCAGAATAGTCGCTATAGAATCGTTTATCGACCGTAACGGTTTATTCGATATAACTAGAGATCGGGTTTGAATTTAGACAAGGTTCTTTTGGAAAGTAGTGATAAATTAATTTTTAGAATTTTACTGTAATTTTTAATTAATTTAATAAGCGACTTTTTATTTGGAGTATTTCGCACCCTAAAATCAACATTTTGAAGTTTCAAAATATGAGTCCACCTACCGGTATTATTATATTTATGGAGTCGGGACACCTCGTTCGTCACGATGGTGTTTTTATTTCTGTCCGTAGCGGTACGTAACTTTGTAAATTAATAAAATGAAGTCGTAACTTATTTATGGATCCAGTTTAACCACGTCTGGGAACAAATGAAAGGGAAAGAATTTGACCACATCTTGACAAAAAAATAAGGCCACGTACTCCCTTTCAACAGCCACACATAATTCCTTTATCATCAACAGCCCGTCACTCATTTTGCCCACAAAATACATAATGCAAGTAAGAAATCAAGAAATAAAAACAAAGAAAAATTCAATAAATCTCCAAACTTATAATTTCATGATCGTCCCATCAAGCTCTCCATCCTAATATTATTTTATTTACACTCGACACAATCTGGTGAAGCTCGAAAACAATTCAACGAGCTAAGGTTGCGGTATTCTTTGAAAATGGGGCATCATTTGCGATTTTCGAGGCTGTTTTTGGGTTCAACATCCAACATAGCATCTAGTCACAAATTCTGGTGGGATTCTGTTCTCAGAAGTGTCGTGACCTATAGGGTCACCGTGGGTTTTTGGCTGGAGACCGCACCCATCAACATGCGTGCGAAGTTGACTGAAAAGGGTGTGGTGTAAGGAGAATTCAAAGCAAAGAAGTTTGTTTTGCGGTTGGCCAAATTTGTGGCGAAGTCTGGAAGCATGAGGATAAGCGGTTTCAGGGGAGGGAGTAGACAACTGGGGCGTGTTGTTCATACAGAAGAAGGAAGAGGAGCGTGGTGTGTTAAGGCGGGTCAGGGTATTGGCTGGAGCGGGTTGACAATATGGGGAGATGGGTAGCAGCTGACATCAAAATGTTGTTAGGTGCATTCATGGATTGGTTCAGTCTGATTGTTAGCAATGTTATTTTCTGATTACATGAAGGAAGGATGGGGGTATAAGTTTTCGGCAGCTTGAGAAATATACAGGAGCAAGAGGTTGCGAATTATATTGGGAGAGAAGGTATTTAGTACGGGCTGGGTATTCGAAATAAGTAGTGCGGCCCAAATAAAAGGGGGTAAAGCCCAACGTTGGATGCTATATGGTGGGCATAGGCCGATGTTGCTAATAAGCCCAGAAAAGAAGAAAGGAATAAAAGAATAAAAAGAGAGCAAAGGAAGAAGAGTTGTGAAGATACAGCTTGGTTATTTGTTGGGGGCTTTTATTATGGGACGCGCCGAGGAAATATCAAAAAATGTGTACGGTCTGATCCGTTGGATTCGGATGGACACAGGCTACGCGTTGGATCTGGTCTGGGAGTGAATCCGAGCCCGTTACAATTTATGGCGAAATAAATTGTCCGACTGAGTCGAATAACGCAAACCGTTATTCAACGGTTAACGCGCAAGGTGAGTAAAACTCACTAACTCTCCTCAATTTATATTTTAATATAAATTGTACTTTATTTATTGACTGCTGTATATTGATTGTTAAACTGGACTGTTAAATAGATTTGATTGAAACGTAATTATAGTTAATCTATGAACTGTTAATCAAATATGGTTTTGTACAGCAAGATATCTCATTTCAAAATGAAATATGATATATATTATACTGTGTAACATCTGTGGATGCAGGGAGACAGGTTGGAGGAATCCGATTGGGTTCCTCAACAATTATTTTACTGTTTTCATATATTGTGATATATGTTGTGATTTATAATCTGTTATTGATTATGGATGTTAGAACGATATTGATCATCGTTGTTTGATATTTTAAATATCATAAGAAACCCTGAGTAGGAAAATGGAATATTTCAATGTATATTGAAACAAAGGAGTTTTATAAAATCAACCGATTTTATAAAAGGAAAACAAATTGAAAATAGAGTATTTATAGAATCACAGGATTTTATAAAAGGAAATATTTATAAAACGAACACGGTTTTATAAAAGGGGATATTTATTTAGAAAATAAATAGAAATAGAAAAGGAATATTTATTTAGAAAGTAAATAGAAGTTATAAATAGGAAATATTTGTAACGGTAAATAGAAGTTATAAATAGGAAATATTTGTAACGGTAAATAGAAGTTATAAATAGGAAATATTTGTAACGGTAAATAGAAGTTATAAATAGGAAATATTTGTAACGGTAAATAGAAGTTATAAATAGGAAATATTTGTAACGGTAAATAGAAGTTATAAATAGGAAATATTTGTAACGGTAAATAGAAGTTATAAATAGGAAATATTTGTAACGGTAAATAGAAGTTATAAATAGAAAATATTTGTAACGGTAAGTAAACGTTATAAAAAAGGAAATAGTTGTAACGGAAAACGTAGTTTATCAAAAGGAGTTAATCGATGTTAGTTTGATCGATTAGAGTTAAAGCAAAGGAGCCAATCGATGTTAGTTTAATCGAATAGAGTTAAGTGAAAAGAGTCAATCGAATATAGCTATTCGAAGAGGGTTAAGTAAGGGAGTTAGTGAATGGAATACAAAGTGAACTTTGCCCATTTCAAAGTTAGAAATGTTGTTCAGTTAAGGTCTGAGAGGTAGTTCTACCCCAACTTAATTGGCTTCGTTTTAACTAAGGAATAGTTAATGTTCGGCAGAAAAAGGAAATGGTTTGAGTTGGCATCGCGATGGTTTGTTTAAACATCTGTCTAAGTCCAATGAAGAAGCTTTGGAAATGTTTTCCAAGTAAGAAACCAGAAATGTTTTCTAATAAAGAAAACAAGAAATGGAAATGTTTTCCATTGTTAATAACGTATATTTTCCAAATCTAGAAAATAAGAAATATTGAATATAGGGAAACAGGAGATGAAAATGAACTAAGGAGATGAATGTTGAATGATGTTTGGTCGATATAATTTCCATTTGGAAATGATATCATTGGTTGCACATCTGTTTTTATTCGATAATTAAATCACAGACTATCGAAGTTTTGACCATTTTAACGTTGTTAATATGGAGAGACCAGTTGGATCATTTTCCGAAGAACCACTCTGTATTGGCATAACCGTGCGAATCATATATGCCAAAGGAAATTGAAGGCGGAGTTATGCGAGGGCTATCCTGTTTACAGAATAGTGCCTTCGGTTCATCCTGTTCCTGGATGACTTGTATGGACGGATGTCTGACAGAGTATTTCCAGAAAATCACGTATATTGATTTCTCCAACTGTACCAAGAGTGGAAGCGAAGAAGGAAACTTCTTTTAGCTAACACATAATGTATGGTTGAGGACTTCAATCGGTGATTTGATGGATTTGACGATGTGGCATTCAAAGTGAATCCGGTAGGATGATAAAGCGTAGCTTCTAGCCTCATCATCCGGTAAATGACAGAAATCGGGCAGGCAGCATGGCTAAGTCGGTCGCACCGAAGTAGGGTGTATAATCACCTGATCTAGAGTTTCATTTACTTCTCAAAATCTATTGTTGATGCTGTCCCATTCGGGAAACGGTTGCTGATCCCAACTGTTGGTGATATACATTCGATACACTCAAGCGAAATGAGTGGTCGGTCATGTGTGGCCGGGTTGCAAGATGTTCTTGTTGAACCCAGTGTATTCCTCTCTAGAGGTACACAAGCGAAAGGTGGTTCCATACCTTGTCATAGTTGGAAACCCATTACCCAATACGTGCTTGCGGTTTTGATTGTATACTATATATGTAGAACGTGAGATGAAAGCGTTTCTGCTAGATGATTATATATATACTGTGGTTGATAGACATTATTATAATATCAAGTTTTGATATAAAGATATTTTGGATTCTCATAAGGGAAAAACCCGTTCCGTTATGCGGCGTGGTCTTATGAGATATCATTTACTTGTTCAACTGTTTTTAAACTGTTTTACTCACACCAGTCCCATGACTGACCCGGAGTTTACTTTGTTGTTTTCCCTAAACTCTTGGGTGCCTAAATTTGTACGGGCAGTCAAGTAGTCAGGATTTTACAGATACACTTGAAGAGCTGGAGCAGGAGGCTTCAGGATGTTATAGCTATAGTTATTTCCGCTGTGTTGTAAGTGTTGTACTTTGATAATGATATGTATATGCAAGTACAGATTTGTATTTCAAAGTTATGTTATGAAATATATTTATTCGTTCCGCTGTGAGATTCGTGTTACTCTGATGTTTTGTTCTTCTTCTTCTTCTTCTATTCTAAGTTTCTATCTTATCTTTCCTCACCCTCTAATTTCTTTCATTAACTACCAGGATTTTTCGACGTTTTGGTTATCGACATCGTGCTTATGTCGATAACCAAAGTCGCTCAAAATCCGGGTCGTTACAGCATGCGTTTCTTTCTAGCTAGAAGTGGCGTCAGTGGTTTTACACGCCCTGACGAGTTTGACTTATGTGGTTGTTGCTGTTGCGAGGCGCCTCGGTTATATCGGTTTCGGCCGATGCATTCTGGTCGGCAGACGGACCAGACTTACACCCCATAGGGTGGGGAAACGCATGTTCAGGGTTTAAGTTTAATCCACATCGGTGGACTGGCCCTGAGGATCCAAGGGTCACTCGAGCTCTGATCCTGAGGGGCGGGCTAGAGCGTCTCGAATCGGTTGAGGACTATCTTTTGCCTCGGTTCATAGACGGAAATCCAATTTCCAAATACGTGACATTTGCGGTTTTAATTGTAGAACCTAGTATGGTGACTTAGTGGGATGGGGCATTCATGCCGCCTATGATTGATACTTATGATTTGAAGTTGTTTTATACACTATGCACTTATATAGTATCAAATGATTTGTTTTAAACGTATCAAGCATTCTTGGCTATTATAAGGTAAAAACCCTATACTCCGGCTTGCGTTGCATTGTGTGATGGGACCTGGGTCTTATAATAGCTTCATTTTTCTTTATTTAGCATTGCGCTGTTCGTTTTATGCACTGGTATTCTTGGGAGGAAACCCGTTCCGTGTTATACGGCGTGGTCCCTTGATTTACCTAACTTTAAGATAAAGATTAATAACTGTTTTAGTTCTCACACCAGTCACATGACTGACCTGGAGTTTATTGTTTTAACCTAAACTCTGGGTGCCCTTATTTTGACACGGGCAGCTAGTAGTTTTGGTTTTACAGATTTATATTCACAGGATCCTGGTTTACAGCTGGAACGATATCCGGAAAGCTTTGTATCCGTATATCTGCTTCTAGTTGTGTATTGTATTATTTTCCGCTGCTATGTAATGTATCGTAATCTCTGATATTTTTCTGTGTAATATTTATTCATTTATACTCTGTATATTCTTGTAATCTGATGCATTGTTGTAATATACAATGAAACGTTCTTCTGTTTGCGTTCTGTTGTGGTTTGTTCTCGAACTATCCGACGCTTTCCTTTACAGGGAAGTTACGGGTCTTTACATTTGGTATCAGAGCTTTGGTTTACAAAGCTCAGAGAACAAGACACATTAGAACTGTACGAAAGAATTCATCAGATATTGGGTTAGTAATATCCAATGGGAGTGACTCGTTAGAGATAGGATCAGTAGTATCCTAGAACGAGTGTGAACAGTATATTTGTAAAATGAAAACAATTTTGTTTTGAAAATTTAAAATCAATTATTCGTATTTGATTATCTATTTATATTGATGTGGACAATCCAGTATATATAGATTTTGCGTATACGTCTGATCCGCGTGTATTCGAAATTTTAATATACTGGATAGATATAGAATCACACTCTAGTTGCCCGGAGATGATTCAGATGATGAGGCCTCATCATCAGTGTTTATATTCGAGTGACGAATGTGTAATATCTATATATTTCCATTAGACTGGTGTGAGAACCAAAATTAGATAGGGCTAATTGTTGTGATTTGGCATCAAAAACATGATTTTTGTATATGTATCATAATTATGAATTTGAAACTCTAATTCACTAATTGATTGATGTTTGTGTTGTTTGCCTATTTGTTTGCTAATTTTGAAACATTTAGCCTAATTGAACCAAATATTGAATTATATTGAAAATTGGTTGCATTTGCTTGCATATACATATATATCTTTGAACAGGTCATAGCAAGGAGGCTAGAGCCAGAGAATAAAATTTGTTTGCCCGACAAATAGGTACATGTTTACTACATAATTTCCTGTTTTGTTTGGGTGATGATGATTTTGTGAGCCTATAGGCTAGCCGCTTGGCTTTTTCTTTTTCTTTTTGAGATCTGAAGGACCGGGGAAGCTATTTGAAATTCCCCGATGCTCCCGGTGCAGGGGAGGTTATGGCGAAATTTTTCGAAAATTTAGGGTGTTAGCCAAATTTTTGAAGAATTAGAAAATTCTCAGAAACTAAAGAGTTGGAGAATGGAAGCCAGATCGAACGTAGAGCTGAATAATCAAACCACTTTCGACTTTGTTCCTTTTCGGGGACGAAAAGTTTTAAGTGGGGGAGATTGTAATAACCCGAAAAATCTGGGCCAGTTTAAAATTTTTATTTTGGCAATTATGGCGGATTTTCTATATTTAAAATGGATTATTTTAAATAATATCGACGAGAAATTTATTTTGAATATATTAGAACGTATATATTATATACGCCGTCGTTAGAATATAAATAATTATATATAATTATAAATAGAATTGAAAATGGCGCGGTAGTTCGATAATTCGATTTCAAATTTCAATTGAATGTACCGGGTGCAAAACAATCCGGATTTTAGTGAAACCGAAAACATTAGGATCTAAATGATAATATCTTTCCAACGAATTCGACAAATCAAGATTTCATAGCGAGAATCAAAAGATATGTCCAGTTGAAAATTCTGAATAATCGCTATGGAATTCAGGCCCTTAAAAATTGACATTTTGCAAACGACCTCGGATTTCGACGAAACCAGTTTTGTTAAGTCCGGGATGTCAAATTATTGCTAGGTTTCAAATTTCATAATTTTTCGAATCAATATGTGAGCGTGGCAAAGGAAAACGCGTTTGACCAGTTTTAGTTGATTTTAATCGACTGGAAATTGGCCGTTTTTCCAACGGTCTCGGAATTCGACGAAACTAGTTTTGTTAGGACCGTATCGTCAATACGAAGCTAGAAAATATTTTTCGAGAATTTTTAGAGTTAGTATATGACCCCGGTAATTTGAAATGTACGTTTAAAATTCAATATAAGGATTTAAATGTTAATTTGAACGAAAACTGATCGAAACAGTCGAGTTGGCTTACCAGACCTATCCCATTGTGTTCAGAATGGGGGTATTTAACTAGGGGCGACACTCTTTGGGATTCGTTTGGAGTTCGTTATGTTAAGCGACTAAATTACGAATTAAATAATTAAAAATATAATATATATATATATTCAGCCAATCCTATTAAACCCTAGCTCATTTTAAATTCAGCCGATGATAAATAAAACCGACGGCTCAGGAGCTCTCGATTTCAGCTCCGTCGATCTGCTCTAAGGCGTCGCGATTAACGTTGTTCCCAAAGGGACGAGGAGGTTGATTCGGCGATGGGAAGGGCTTCCGCTCGATGGCGATTTCAGGGAGCAAGGGGGGGTTATCGGCGTCAGTGCGCCGTCGAGGTGAACGCCAGTCATGGCGTGGAGAGAGGGAGCTTCGGCGAAGCACGTGAGGTGGTCTGATCTTCGGACGGTCGACCGGTAGAGGAGCACGTTGAAGCCCTAGGACGGAGCGTTCTTGGACGATGGGTTGTTGTGCTCCAGTACTTTGAATCGACAGAGAAAGGTTTTAACTTTTTCTTCTTTTTATTTCTGATAGCCTATAGTTAAAATTAAAATCTGAAATTTTATATAAAAATAAAATCTGAAATTCTTATTTATATTTTATATAAAAATAAAATATGAAAATATATTGTTTTTAAAGCTGAAAATAAATTGTTTTTAAATCTGAAAATATAGGGTCTTTAAAATGAAAATATAAATAGAATTGGTAAAAGAATTTATTTTGAAAATACATATAGAATATAAATAGAATTTGAATTTGCAAAGTTTTAAAATAGGGAAAAGTAGTGTATTTAGAATAAAAATAGCATAGAGATTTGAAAATAAAATAACATAGTTTTTATGAAATAAAAATAGCAGTGTTTTTAAAATTGAAATTTACAGTAATTTTAAAATAAGAAATTTATAGCGATGTTTTGAAAATAAAAATATAATTTTTATATATTGAACTTCGATAGAAAAATATAATTTTTATATATTGAACTTCGATAGAAAAATGTGATTTTTATATATTTAACTTCGAAGTAAAAATGTGATTTTTATATATTTAACATCGAAGTAAAAATGTGATTTTTATATATTTAACATCGAAGTAAAAATGTGATTTTTATATATTTAACATCGAAGTAAAAATGTGATTTTTACATATGTAGAGAATACGGGCGAAAGCGACAGAAAGGCGAGTTGGCGAAGATTTCTATCAATGAAGTGCCGAGGAGCTAGGATAGCTATAAGTGAGAATTTCTCACCTTTCAATTTCTTTTCTAGTTATATATATATACTAGGATGCAGACGGTGCTTAGTAGCACCCGACACAATCGTCCACAGACCATGGACTTGTTTGTTTGGTTGCATAGATTAGTTGAATTATTTGTTTGAATTGAATTGTTTGGTGAGATGAAATTGATTTGATTGATGTGTGAATGGCGTGGGCCTTCACTAGACCGGGGGTAAGGCTAGGCCTTGTCCCGTTTCTAGTATCGTGCCGTTATGCCGCCGGAATTTTCTAAAATATGTTAGAAAAATAAAATATCATTTTATTGAGGAAATGAACTGAATAGAAATTCATGTGTTGAAATAAAATGTTTTATCGTTAAAATATAATTTTTGACGTGAATGTGAATAAATAAATATTCATTTACAAACCGGACGGTTTGTTTATGTACACCTATTTGAAGGACATTGATTGGGTCGATAAATTTTACACATCGCCCAATTGCACAAATAAAATCTGTGTTTGATTGTTTGAAACCCCACACGGGTGTTGGGATGAAATTTGAAGTTCACTCATCCTGATTGATTAAATATGTCGATCGATTGATTGACAGGCTGTTATAAGCGTTGAATATCTATGTTTGATGCTTATACAGTGTAGTGCACTTTGGTTGATGGTTGATTATTTTCAATGCTATTATATACATGTGTTGTATGAAAATCCATATAATTAATTTTATATGGTAATTGATTGGGCCTCATTCCAGTTTTGAAAAAGAAATATTTGAAATTGAATATTTGAAAATAAAGGAATATATGAAGCCGTGTTGATTAGATTGACGCCATTTTGACGTGAACGATATTTATATCGGTTTTATTCATTTCGAAATGAATTGAATTGAAAGTGATTTCGAAATGAATTGAATTGAAAGTGATTTCGAAATGAATTGAATTGAAAGTGATTTCGAAATGAATTGAATTGAAAGTGATTTCGAAATGAATTGAATTGAAAGTGATTTCGAAATGAATTGAATTGAAAGTGATTTCGAAATGAATTGAATTGAAAGTGATTTCGAAATGAATTGAATTGAAAGTGATTTCGAAATGAATCGAATTGAAAGTGATTTCGAAATGAATTGAATTGAAAACGAATTCAAATGGAATTGAAAGCGAATTGAAATGAATTCAAATTGAATTGAAATTTGAATTGAATAGAAATGAATTTTCAAACGAATTTATAAAGAAGAATTCAATTTTGATTTGAATCGAAAAGGAAGTTGAAATTGCTTTTGAAACGAATTTAAAACTATTTATATAATTCGTTTTAAATAGAAATCGACGAAATATATATTATATATATTATATATATAATATAATGGCCTGAATAGAACGCGCCGCGCCGCGGCAGTTCGCGAATTTTGACCATTTATTTCAAACGGACATTACGGGAGATCCGACCGTCGGATTCTCCTAAAACAAGAACCGTTGGGTTCGTATCGAAAAGAGCTTTCTAACGAATATTAGAAATTTGAAATCTAACGGTTGGATTTGGAGTTACGTCCAAATCAAATTCGAAAAAGGTCGCTGTAAGTGCAGTTCGATGGCCATTGATGGAAATCGACTGTACGGGCCTTCATAAAATTATTAAAAATAGTAATAATTTGTGTAAAATCATAAGAAATGATTTAGAAAGAATTGGGATGAAAAACTCCCTATTTGAAAAGATAAAAATAGATTTTTATCGAAATGAACTAGTTTTGAACTAGAATTATAATTCTATTTATTTTTAAATAAATAAATTGAATTTGAAAAGGGTTTTGAAAATAACCAAAATTTCCAATGATTGCATTGGAGTGGATTTGAATCGAAATTGTCTTCGGAATATTTCGATGTTGGAATTCGTGATTATATAGGTGTTGTTATGGAAATTTGAAAGATATATATATTTATATCGTTATTTCCAATACGGCATTTGTTAGTCGTAGAATTCGATATTGAATATAAGCCGATATATTTTCTATTCAGAGCCTTGTATTGAATATCGAATGTGATTTGGGTTTGTCGTGAATGGTGTCTTCATTAACACTGTTCTTGAACCCAGTTGAGAAATGATTAAATATTTTTATTTAGATTTAATGAAGTGTTCCAATTAAGTAATATTTAATTGGAATTGAATTGATATTGATTTTTGGGTTTATCGTGAACAGTGTTTTAAATAACACTCGTTCTTTAACCCGATAATTAATGAATGTGACTTTGGGTTTATCGTGAACTGTGTTTTAAATGACACGGATTCTGTAACCCAGTTAAAGATTAAAACTAAGTGGAGTTTTAATGAATCTTTAATTAGATTGAAAAGATCGAGAATGGAGTATCACCAGTTTTACTCCAGGCGATAGTTAAATCTTTAATTAGATTTAAACGTGAAATGGTAATTGAATTTACCGATAACACCGTGGTGTTAGATATGAAGTATGACCAGTTTTACTTCATGGGATGAATAGGTTGGGATTGGGAAATAAAATAAATGATTACTTCGGTGTGGTTCGCTAATCCCGACTAGTTTGAATTGATATTCAAAGGAGATTAAAGAATAAATTTAGAAGAATTTATCTTGGATAAAATTAATGGGAACATCTCCCTAAGAATGTGCTTTTGTGAATAAAAGAATATTCTGAATTGGGATGAGGCGTATGTTGTGTTTGTGTAACACTTATTTAAAATATACGCGAGTTATTCGGAAAGACCGGGTTTATCCCATTCTGAATAACTGATTCGACGTGGTGTCGAAGATGAAGACGGTGGTCGAAGACCAGAAGTCTTCACGTCGTTTGGGTGATTACTGATGATCTTGATTGGGCTGTACACCCAAGAAGATGGAAACAGTTGGTGATCGTCCAGACGTACTTGGAGATCGATGGATATGCGGGGTACTAGGTGCCTCCGGTTTCGTTCAGACCCAGAACGGACTTGTAAATGGACTGTGTGTCTGACATTGGATTTTAGTCTGTGTGATTGATTTCTATTAAATATATATCTGTTTGGCGGCGGAGAATTTATTCTCTTGCTTAACGCCCTTCTCTGAGACGTACGAGCTCAGGGGTTATATATTGATGGATATCAAACGCATGGAGTGAATTGCCTGTGTGGCATGCCTAAGTGGCAATTGATCGAGGCTTCTGTTGAAAAGCAAAGTCTTGTGGTGATGATCAAAGCACAGCCTGTGTGGCACAGCTTTGTGTAACGTGAATTCGCGAGCCTCGCACCCCGGTTGTGAACCAAAAACGGGAGAGGACGTCAGGGAGGGCATGCGTTTCTTTCTAGCTAGAAGTGGCGTCAGTGGTTTTACACGCCCTGACGAGTTTGACTTATGTGGTTGTTGCTGTTGCGAGGCGCCTCGGTTATATCGGTTTCGGCCGATGCATTCTGGTCGGCAGACGGACCAGACTTACACCCCATAGGGTGGGGAAACGCATGTTCAGGGTTTAAGTTTAATCCACATCGGTGGACTGGCCCTGAGGATCCAAGGGTCACTCGAGCTCTGATCCTGAGGGGCGGGCTAGAGCGTCTCGAATCGGTTGAGGACTATCTTTTGCCTCGGTTCATAGACGGAAATCCAATTTCCAAATACGTGACATTTGCAGTTTTAATTGTAGAACCTAGTATGGTGACATAGTGGGATGGGGCATTCATGCCGCCTATGATTGATACTTATGATTTGAAGTTGTTTTATACACTATGCACTTATATAGTATCAAATGATTTGTTTTAAACGTATCAAGCATTCTTGGCTATTATAAGGTAAAAACCCTATCCTCCGGCTTGCGTTGCATTGTGTGATGGGACCTGGGTCTTATAATAGCTTCATTTTTCTTTATTTAGCATTGCGCTGTTCGTTTTATGCACTGGTATTCTTGGGAGGAAACCCGTTCCGTGTTATACGGCGTGGTCCCTTGATTTACCTAACTTTAAGATAAAGATTAATAACTGTTTTAGTTCTCACACCAGTCACATGACTGACCTGGAGTTTATTGTTTTAACCTAAACTCTGGGTGCCCTTATTTTGACACGGGCAGCTAGTAGTTTTGGTTTTGCAGATTTATATTCACAGGATCCTGGTTTACAGCTGGAACGATATCCGGAAAGCTTTGTATCCGTATATCTGCTTCTAGTTGTGTATTGTATTATTTTCCGCTGCTATGTAATGTATCGTAATCTCTGATATTTTTCTGTGTAATATTTATTCATTTATACTCTGTATATTCTTGTAATCTGATGCATTGTTGTAATATACAATGAAACGTTCTTCTGTTTGCGTTCTGTTGTGGTTTGTTCTCGAACTATCCGACGCTTTCCTTTACGGGGAAGTTACGGGTCTTTACAGTAAGACTGCCCGGACCCGCCCGGCAAATCCAGCTGCCATAAATGCCAGTCTAATGTGAGAGGTCTTTATGAGGTTATGGCCTTAATGAACTAAGAAATACTTAACCAGATAATCATGTAAGGTGGGACATGGGGGTTAAGTAGGTGCCTTGGGTGGCATGAGGAATCTGGTGGTTGCCTTTAGAGGCATTTGAAATACGATTAGACTTAACCAAACACACATGTAAATGAACATGACTAAGTGGGTTAAGTGGGATGGACTAATGGGGACAAGCTTAGGTGGAATGCTTGTGGTAAATAGTGGGGGCCCATTTCAACCAGTATCCCAAAACGTATCTTTGTGGGCTCGACCCAAGTCGAGGACGGGACACGCATACTGGGTTTGACTATAAGAGGCCAAAACAGGGAGCGGTGGCAACGCAAGTACAAAGGGTTTCATATGCGTGTGTGGACCCGGGCTGGTAGGTAAGACGTTGTTGCATCGTGTAGGTATAAGCCGTGCATGTCCGTTGTATCAGGTTGCCACTTTAGGGGAGTGATACACCCCACTGTGGGGCCAACACGGGTATCTACGAGTTAGGGAGCCGATCGAATAATGGGAAGTAGGGTACACCTAGTGGAGATAGGGGCAGGTGGCACCTATGTAGTCAGCTAGGGGTACGTAAAGCCATTGGGAAAGTTTCTAAGTGAAGCTAAGTGGGATGAATCTTTAGGGTGACTGGTGTGGTGCAGTATAGTGTTTATCCTTTAGTATTTAGGAGCGCCTATAACGTTGCCTTTAGCGATTGTCTATGTCCTTAATCTGCTCTTCATAGACATTTTCTTGTTTTCCAGCTTATGCCTTAGTCCAGTTATTTTGGTAATAGTATTGTAGAATTATCATATTCACCAGACTTTATGTCTGACCCCCTCTTTTCCATCCTTTTTCTCCCTTCAGGTCCGCAGGTTGGGCCAAGTTCTAGTGGAGTCTAGTTGGATCGCTTATCTTCTGGAAAGCTTGGACTGCTGAAGTAAAGTCCAGCTTGTTATCTTTCTTTTTAATGGCTATTCATGTAATGGGATTATGTACTTGTTTTATCAAGATATAAATTGTACTTGACATTGAATATGGTGTTATGATGTAATCAAACATGTTTTGACTTCTGCTACAATGAAATAAAGTTTTTGAATTTCCAAGTACTATTTTATATCTGTCTTGTTGTAATTTTACTGTTCTATATTCACTTAAAACCTCCATGGAAGTTAATGCATTCCCTTTGTGAGTGACATTAATGGATGTGGGGTGTTACACGTGGTATCAGAGCATAAGGTTACCAGAACAGATAAAAAAATTTTTTTAGAAAAATATTTTTTTTTCTAAAGTATTTTTGGAAGAAGTGCTTTCAAAAAAAAAAACATGTTATTTAAAGAGAGTTTTTATGAAAAACATAATCCCAAATAGCCACATCCTTATCTTTATCTTTCGAATTCTCCATTTTGAATCTTTCCTTTTTCGTTTCAGCATGGCTGAAGATCTTAATCTCCCAGAAGGTGTGACGATTCCAGGGTGGTTTAGGAGATACTTGGAGGCTAGGGCCACCACTGCAGGCCCAGCGGATACTCCTCCACCCCTAGTTGCACCCATTCCTCCTCCTCCTCCTCGTGTTGACACTTTTGCAAAGACGTGCAAGGAATTCAAGGCTATGGGAGGAAAAACTTTTCAAGGGACTGAGACGTTTGTGGAGGCCAGAGATTGGCTTAAGGAGACTGAGGAATTGTTGGATATCTTTGAAGTGGAAGATGGGAGGAAAGTCCGTTTAGCTGCTTGGTTAATGAAGGGAGAGGCCTCGTTTTGGTGGGAGGTCACTAACGGGGAACGTCCAGTTGATTCATGGGCGGATTTCAGACGAAGGTTTGAGGCAAAGTTTCTTTCAAGGGCAGAGGAGAACTTAAATATGGAAAAATTCCTGGCACTAAAGCAAGGGAGCTCATCAGTAAAGGAATATGTCAATAAATTTAATCAGTTAGCAAGGTTTGGCTTGGAGTTGGTGAACACGCCAGAGAAGAAAGCTTTGAGGTTCGTTAAAGGCTTGAATGAACCGTTGCAAGAGTTGGCTATGACCCACATCCCTATGGGAGCCACCTTTGAAAAGCTAGTAGAAATGGCACTTATGCATGAGGATAAGGCAGTTGAAAAGAAAGGGGATCAGAAGAAACCCCAACAGCAAAATAAGAAGGGTGGTAAAAACAATAATGGCAAAGGGAAGAAGAAATGCTTCAATTGTGGGACGCCTGGCCATCTCAGCAAAGATTGTAGAAAGAAAAAGAAGACTGGTTGTTTTCATTGTGGAGATGCGGGACATTTAGTGAAGGACTGTCCAAAGAAGGGGCAGGGGGCAGGGTCTACCTCGGGAGGACAGGTGCAGGCTCTTATGGCACCAGGGCAGGCAAGGGGGCAAGTTCAGGCTATTGCGGCCCCACCGCTGCAAGAAAGAGGTAGAACAATTTCTGTTGAAAGCTTAGTTTTTCTGTTTGATCATCCTGTCCGTACCTTTTTCGATTCTGGCGCATCTCATTCGTTTATCTCTGCATCATTAGTTGAATCACTGCACTTGAACACCAGTTTAGTAGAGGATCCCTTGGTCGTTTCAAATCCAATTGGGGGTTCGGCTCATTTGACCATGATATGTTTGGATTTGAAAATCTCTATACTTAGCGTTGAATTTAGATGTGATGCTTATGTATTGGGCTTCACGGGCTATGGGCTAATTTTAGGAATGGATTGGTTGTCTAGAAATAGGGCCATTCTTGATTGTGAAAGGAGAGTAGTTAGGCTTGTGACTCGCCTTGGTAATGCTCTCGACATCTTTTGTAATCCCATAAATTCCGTTATGCTAAGTTATCTTGAATCGCTTGACGCGTCTGTAGAGAACCTGCGATCGGTAGAAGTGGTCCGGGAATATCTGGATGTGTTTGAGGAGGTGAAGGGCTTACCTCCAAAGCGGGAGATAGACTTTCGAATTTATCTTGTGGATAATGCTAAACCCATATCTTTGCCAGTGCGCCACATGGCTCCTCGTGAAAGGAGGGAACTCAATAAGCAAGTAAAGGAGTTGCTTGAGAAGGGGTTCATAAGACGTAGTATATCGGAGTGGGGTGCTCCAGTAGTTTTTGCCACAAAGGCGGATGGGTCTCTTAGACTTTGTATGGACTATAGAGAACTAAACAAGCTTACTAAAAAGAACCGACACCCACTGCCGAGGATTGACGATCTCTTTGATCAGTTAGTTGGCGCCTCAGTGTTTTCGCAGTTGGACTTAGCCACTGGCTTTCATCAACTGAGAGTGGCTGAGGATAGTATAGATAAGACTGCTTTTAGGACTCCTGACGGATTCTATGAATGGCTAGTGATGCCCTTTGGTTTGACAAACGCCCCTGCATATTTTGTTGATTTGATGAGTAGGGTGTTTAGGGAATACCTTAACAAATTCGTGGTAGTCTTTGTGGATGACATCTTAGTCTTTTCTAAGAATAAAGAAGAGCACTCCCTACATCTTAGGGAAGTGTTGGAAACCCTTCGAGCGCATAACCTTAAGGCAAAATTTTCTAAGTGTCACTTCTGGAGGAAGGAAGTACGGTTCTTAGGGCACGTGGTTTCCAAAGAAGGGATAGCAGTGGATCCCGCAAAGGTGGTGGCCATCCAAGATTGGAAGGTCCCTAAAAATGCAACCGAAGTAAGAAGTTTCTTGGGGTTGGCTAGCTATTATAGGAAGTTTATCAAAGACTTCGCAAAAATATCAGCTCCATTAACACGGTTAACGAAGAAGAACCTGGTTTTTACGTGGGACAAAGATTGCGATGATGCGTTCCAACGTTTAAAGAGAGCCTTAACTTCAGCCCCAGTCTTAGTGCTGCCAGACGGGAATAAACCGTTTACCATCTATACTGATGCTTGTGGGACGGGACTTGGCGCGGTCCTCATGCAAGAGGGAAGAGTAATAGCCTATGGTGGAAGGCAGTTGAGGGTTCATGAAAAGAATTACCCCACGCATGACTTAGAGCTAGCCGCAATTGTTTTCGCGCTTAAGTCTTGGCGTCACTATCTTCTTGGTGAGAAATTCGAACTGTTCACTGACCACAAATCATTAAAATACTTATTCTCTCAGAAGGATTTGAATTTAAGGCAGCAACGGTGGATGGAATTCTTAGCCTCCTACGATTTTGAAATAGCATATACCCCGGGCAAGGGTAACGTGGTGGCAGACGCCTTAAGTAGGAAAAGGTTGTCCTTGAGTCCGTTGTTTGTTGAACGACAAAGCTTAGAATTCATCTCTATGTTTGACTTTAGACCCTCCGTTGACTTAGTACCCGGTCTATTAGCATCCTTGGAGGTTAGACCTACACTTCTAGGACGGGTTGGTGAGGCACAGCGAGACGACCCACGGTTGGTTGAGATAGTAGAAAAGCTCAAAGGGGGGGGGGAGTCGTCAAGCCATCTTCGTAGGTATACCCTAGACGATAAGGGTTGGTTACGAAGGGATAATAGACTTTGTGTACCACAAGACGAAGACTTAAGGAAGGCCATTCTTGATGATGCTCATCGCTCAAAAATGACCATTCATCCCGGCGGGGATAAGATGTACAAAGATATGAATCGGGTTTTCTTTTGGGCCGGTATGAAAAAGGATGTGGCCGAGTACGTCGCTAGATGCTTGGTGTGCCAACGAGTTAAAGCAGAACAAAAGAAACCCGGTGGGTTGCTTCACCCATTAGAAGTTCCACTATGGAAATGGGAAAGCATCTCAATGGATTTTGTGGATGGATTACCAAGATCAAGGAAGGGTAACACGGGGATTTGGGTTATAGTAGATAGACTTACTAAAAGCGCCCATTTTATTCCCGTGAAAAGTAAGAGGACTGCTCCGTGGTTGGCTTCTGTATACATTAAGGAGATAGTTCGTTTGCACGGTATTCCTTCTAGTATAGTAAGCGACCGTGACCCCATCTTTACTAGCGAATTTTGGAAGAGTTTACAAGAGGCGGTAGGGACTCAGCTATGTTTGAGCACCGCATATCATCCTCAGACAGACGGCCAGACCGAGAGGGTGAATCGCATTCTAGAGGATCTTTTAAGGCTTTGTATCCTAGACTTTGGGGGTACATGGGAAGAGCACCTTCCGTTAGTAGAATTCGCATATAATAATAGCTTTCAGTCTAGTATTGGCATGGCACCTTTCGAAGCTCTTTATGGAAGGCCTTGCCGTTCGCCTACATGTTGGTGGGAATCTACCGATAAAATCCTACTTGGGCCCGATATGGTTAGGGAAACCTCGGAGAAGATTGAGTTGATTCGAAGGAGGATGAAAGCAGCACAAGATAGGCAAAAATCGTATGCTGATAAGAGGAGGACAGATCTTGAGTTTGACATTGGGGACATGGTTTTTATCAAAGTATCTCCGTTACAGAATGTTGTTCGCTTTGGGTCCGTGGGGAAATTAGCACGAAGGTTTGTAGGGCCGTTTCCTGTAAAAGACAGGATTGGGAAGATGGCATATAGGGTGGAGTTGCCTGAGAAACTTAGTGGAGTACACGACGTATTCCATGTATCACATTTGAGGAAGTGTTTGCACAAGACCGCGGAGGTGGTAGAGCCGAGCTTGCTTAAAGAGGTGGAAATAGAGCGTGATGCAACAATTAGACGAGCTCCTACATGCATTCTTGGGTCGGAGATCAAAAAGTTGAGGAATCGAGAGGTCAGACTGGTTAAAGTGCAATGGGGAGATGATGAGAGCAACGCAACTTGGGAGACAGAAGAGAAGATGCGTTCGTTGTACCCTTTTCTTTTTGAGGGTATGTCTTTTAATTTCTCCTTTATTGCTTAGCTTATCTTATTTTATCTTTAGTATGTCCTCTCATTAGTATCTTTGACCTTTAGTTAGGATAATCCTATAGTTGAAACATGTGTTTGAGACATGTTATGTATGATGGATGCAAAATGGATGCAAGTGTTTGCTAGTGGTTGCTCGTGGATGCATATATACACACACTTTAGGCACTAGATCGGCTCAGTCACTTCATATTGCATATTGCATGTATATGGATGTATTTAGTATAATGGATGTATAATGGTTGTACCATCATATGGATGCTGCATTCGGTTGAATGGGTGTGCACGCATATAGAAGTAGTATGTAAGCAATTAGGATCTTTTGCATACATAATGGATTCATGACACTTACATAATTTGCATTAAGGAGGTCAACTGAATCAGTAGACCGCCTGATTTCGCATTAGGTAAGGACATGTACACACACTTGCATATGATCATAAAGCATTAGAAGTCTTTTAAGGACAATGGATGCCTGTGTATGATGGATGAGTAGATGGACGTTTGGATGGTAGGATATACATTCTTCCAGACTTGAAGATTTCGGGGACGAAATCCTAAAAGGAGGGGAGAATGTAACACCCCGAATTTTCTATTAACACTAAAGTTGCTAAAATATTAATAAGTGTGTAAGAGAGGGGATGTATCTAATATGAATATAAAAATATTAATAAGTGTGTAAGAGAGGGGATGTATCTAATATGAATATAAAAATATTAATAAGTGTGTAAGAGAGGGGATGTATCTAATATGAATATAAAAATATTAATAAGTGTGTGAGAGAGGGGATGTATCTAATATGTATATAAAAACAATAATAAGTAAAGGGGGATGTATCTAATATGTACATTGTAGAAAATATATATATTTATGACATGAATAGAAGTTTATTAATATGCTGAGTGTTTGCTGAGTCACTTCTGACTCATTGCTGAGTCAACAAGATAAACCCCATCTTGTCTGAACGGTTGCGGTTATTTCTAGGTTAAATCTAATGGCCTAAATGAATTCTAAAATCTATAAATAAGTGGGTAGACCCTAGACCTAAATCACTTGTAAAATTAGAGAAGCTACCGTCATGCTGCTGCCATGGAGTTCAGCATACCCGTCACAAACTAAGAAGAGGAAGCCTAATCATCTACAACTAAATCTACACAAATCAAATCAAAAGATCTCTCTTTCTCTAATTCTTTTCTTTTGTTGGTGAGTATGATGATTCTCACAAGACTATTACAAACTAATTTGACTCAGTTATGAATGGATCACAAGAAAGTGATGTGATTTGTAATTGTAAATTCTATATATTGTGGATCTCTTATTATGTTATTATGTTGTCGTATGATGTAAATTATATATGCTATGTCATGCTATGTTGTAAATTCTCTTATGCTATGTCGTGCTATGTTGAGAATCATGTCATGCTATGTTATACTATCATACTATGCCATGTTATAAATCATGCTATATTATGTTGTAAAATCATGATGTTGTTGGAACATGCTTAAAGTTATATTTTTTTTTAATTTAAATGGATCTTGTTTATGGGAATTTGCCTATTAGGTTAGGTGTACCCATAAACTTGAAACTATAATTAAATAAAACTTGATTATGGGAATTTGCCTATTGAGTTAGGTGTACCCATATAAAACCATGTTGTTAAAAAAAAAATAGATGATGTTGATTCACACATGTTCATATGTAAGTTTATGAAAATTGATTGAGATTATATTAGGTGAATTTTGAACAAGTTGACACCTTTAGGTCCATGACATGTATAATCTATGCAAGTTGGACATATGCAAGTTTCACCCCTTATTATGATTCATTTGGTCACATATACATGTTGTTATTATGATAATCTCTTTTATGCTATGAGTTAGGCTATTCGAGTCTAACATATATTTTGCGAATAAACGTTCAAACGTGGGGTAGGGGTAATATTAGGAATTAATAAATTGGGTGCAATTTTGTAAGATTTTGCATACCATGAATGGATGTCCATAATTGAGTCAATTATGGACATTGTTAAAAATTGGAAGTAATTAATAATTCAAGTAGGGAATTATTAAAATTGGGGGAAAGTGGATTATTATTAATAATCAATGCTTAGGACACGAGGTTGGACCCGTTTGGGATGTAAACCTGCCCGGACCCGCCCGGCAAATCCAGTAGTCACAAATGTCGGCCCAATGTGAGTGGTCCTAGGCCCAAACTAAAGCATAACAGTTGTAAAGACACGAGGTTAGACTCTTTTATGGTGTAAGACTGCCCGGACCCGCCCGGCAAATCCAGCTGCCATAAATGCCAGTCTAATGTGAGAGGTCTTTATGAGGTTATGGCCTTAATGAACTAAGAAATACTTAACCAGATAATCATGTAAGGTGGGACATGGGGGTTAAGTAGGTGCCTTGGGTGGCATGAGGAATCTGGTGGTTGCCTTTAGAGGCATTTGAAATACGATTAGACTTAACCAAACACACATGTAAATGAACATGACTAAGTGGGTTAAGTGGGATGGACTAATGGGGACAAGCTTAGGTGGAATGCTTGTGGTAAATAGTGGGGGCCCATTTCAACCAGTATCCCAAAACGTATCTTTGTGGGCTCGACCCAAGTCGAGGACGGGACACGCATACTGGGTTTGACTATAAGAGGCCAAAACAGGGAGCGGTGGCAACGCAAGTCCAACGGGTTTCATATGCGTGTGTGGACCCGGGCTGGTAGGTAAGACGTTGTTGCATCGTGTAGGTATAAGCCGTGCATGTCCGTTGTATCAGGTTGCCACTTTAGGGGAGTGATACACCCCACTGTGGGGCCAGCACGGGTATCTACGAGTTAGGGAGCCGATCGAATAATGGGAAGTAGGGTACACCTAGTGGAGATAGGGGCAGGCGGCACCTATGTAGTCAGCTAGGGGTACGTAAAGCCATTGGGAAAGTTTCTAAGTGAAGCTAAGTGGGATGAATCTTTAGGGTGACTGGTGTGGTGCAGTATAGTGTTTATCCTTTAGTATTTAGGAGCGCCTATAACGTTGCCTTTAGCGATTGTCTATGTCCTTAATCTGCTCTTCATAGACATTTTCTTGTTTTCCAGCTTATGCCTTAGTCCAGTTATTTTGGTAATAGTATTGTAGAATTATCATATTCACCAGACTTTATGTCTGACCCCCTCTTTTCCATCCTTTTTCTCCCTTCAGGTCCGCAGGTTGGGCCAAGTTCTAGTGGAGTCTAGTTGGATCGCTTATCTTCTAGAAAGCTTGGACTGCTTAAGTAAAGTCCAGCTTGTTATCTTTCTTTTTAATGGCTATTCATGTAATGGGATTATGTACTTGTTTTATCAAGATAGATATTGTACTTGACATTGAATATGGTGTTATGATGTAATCAAACATGTTTTGACTTCTGCTACAATGAAATAAAGTTTTTGAATTTCCAAGTACTATTTTATATCTGTCTTGTTGTAATTTTACTGTTCTATATTCACTTAAAACCTCCATGGAAGTTAATGCATTCCCTTTGTGAGTGACATTAATGGACGTGGGGTGTTACACTCCCAAAACTGGATCCGTTAGGACTGTCTTGGAAAGAGCTTACCAACAACATAAAGTTTATCAAGATCTGACAGTTAGATTTTAAGATATGTTTAAAACAAATTTTGGTAAAAACAGCGCCAGGGTCGTCTATCGACCCGAAGCGTCGTTTAATGAATTCTCACTATTATTAAATAAATAAAAATAGCAGTAAATCGTTATAAGTAGATATAAACGACGTGAAACGATTTAAATGATAATTATGCGATGATTATTTGAAAAGGCCGAGTTTAACTCATTTCAAATAACCAAACGACGATTTAAATCGAAATAATAGAAGGCGATGTTGAAGACCGGCGATTTTCACGTCGAACGGACAACGATTATTGAGACCTTGGACTGACTTGCTCCCAGGAAAGGGTTGATGTAGTAGTTGGCCGGTCGTATGGGTTGATTGTCTGGATAAGCGAGAACCTCTCTGGTATCTCCGGTTTCGTTCAAACCCAGAACGGACTTGTATGGACGCGCGTCTGACGTTGAAATTCGTTTCGTGTAACTAAATCAATTTTTATTAATGTATGCTTGTTTGGTGGTAGAGAATTTATTCTCTGCTTAACACCCTGGTATATGTTAGTAGTTGTCGATAGCATGACGCGAATTGTCAATGTGGCCCGCTAAGATGCGAATGATCAAGGTTTTGTTGAAAAGCAGGCCTTGTGAAAAATGATCAAAGCACGGCCTGTTTAGGCGTAGCTTTGTGTCTAGTGTAACCTCACGAGCCTCACACCCCGGTATGAGTCAAAACGGGATACGGACTGCAGGGAGTGCACACGTTTCTTTCTAGCTAGAGTGATGTCAGGGACCTACCAGCGCTGACATTTTACTTATGTGGATGATGGATTTTGAGGTACCTCGTTGTTTATAGGCCGTTGGTGGTCACATTATAGGTTCAAAGGAACCGGGAAGCGTGTGTTCAGGCATAACTAATCCATACACATATGTGTGGACCGGCCCTGAAGATCCAAGGGTTCACTGCGGTGGATCCTGAGGCATTTGCTAGAGTGTCTCGAATCGGAGAGGAGCTTGCCCCTAGCCTCGACTCATGATGGCAAACAATTCTCCAATACGACATTACGATTTTAGTTGTATACTTATATACGGCGGCATATTATATAGTACCTATGTCGTCTAGGATTAATACATTTATATTGAATGATTTATGAAAACATACACACACTAATAGTAATACGTTTGACGTATTTATCATCTTTTGATCGTTATAAGGAAAAACCCTTTCCTCTGGTGTGCGTTGCATTGTGTGATGGGACTTGGGTCTTATAACGATCTCATTTTTCTTTAAATGCATAGCGTTATTTAAACGATTTACTTAATTATGCACTGGCAATCCAATGGAGTAAACCCGTTCCGCATTAGCGACGTGGTCCTGTGATTAGCCTTATTTTTTTTAGACTGGTTAAGTTAGATTTCTCATACCAGTCCCATGACTGACCTGGAGTTTATTGTTCTTTCCTAAACTCTGGGTGCCCACTAATTTTCCACACGGGCAGCTAGAGGTTTAGTTTTACAGTTATAGACCCCTTGGAGCAAGAGTTGGAGCGTTTTCTGGATTGGAGTCGAGCTAAAGTTAGAGTTTCCGCTTTATCACATCACTTCTTCTGCTGAGAGTATATTTATGTTTCCATTGCTATATGTATGTAACTCTGATATTCTATGTAACTCTGATGAAATATTGTATCATGATATAAAAAGTTCTGTTGTTTTGTTCAATATATGTTAGTACCCATAACAATCCGCCTTTGTAAACGGTTTAAGTTGGTTTAATTACCGGCGAAAACCAGGAAGAAAGACGGTATGTTACAGTTGGTATCAGAGCTTTGGTTATACAAAGCTAAGGGTACGATATATGTTGAACAAAAATATAGAACTCATTAGAGTTAAAATATCTCATTAGAGATAGGGTTAGGAACGCCCTAGAATGAGATTCTGGAATATTTCGATGGAGAGAGCATATTTTGATACCTAAATTACTTTGAAAACTAAGTAAATTATTTTGAATTACAACTTGAAATCAGATTTTTCAAGTATTTTATTTGATGTTGCGATTGGACTATCGGTATATGAAGATTTCGAATATATGCCTGGCCAGTATATGTACGAAGTCTTATATGTACTAGATAGATATAGAATCACACTCTAGTCACTTGAGGATGATTCTGTTGATGACTGCAGCATCATCAGTATTTGTTTTCGAGTTTCGAAAGTGGGATGACTATATAATTCTGGTCGAAACGTCGAAGAATACTTAAAATCATCTAGCTTAGTATTTTAATAAATAAATCCTAATAAAATGATTTTGTATTTTAAGTGAGTAACATTTTGTTATAAGAACAAGGAATTTAAAACAAAGCCAAGAGAAAATTTTACAACTCTCCTTTTCGAGGACGAAAAGTTTTAAGTGGGGGCAATTGTAACAACCTAGAAAAAATTGGCGTTTAAAATATAAATTAAATTAAGATTCAATGTAATATAAATATTTATATTTGAGATTTTGTCAATTCTTGAACAATAGGTGCGAACCATTTCATTAATTTATAAACAAATGTGATTTGCATTACTAACCGATTTGAATATTTAGCGTTAAAAATCCTTCGTTGTTTAAAAATGAATATTATGGAAAGAGTTGTACCGTCCTAAATTTAGTTTTGAAATTTAAGTAAGAAATGAATTTAATACTTATCATGCAATTTGATAAGAAGAAAATATATGTTTGAAATTCAATTTAGACTGGTATTTATTGTAGTGTTTATTCTAAAAATAAAAGGCTCATTGTGAATATGGTGTCAGTATAAATGTTTGTCAAGAATTTTTGATGGTACAAATAGTGAGCCATTGGAATATTAAACTTGACGTTAGAACTAAAATAAATTTTTAAATAAATTCTGGTTGAAAAGATTTATTGATTTGCATAGCAAAATATAGTTAAGATTAATTTATTTGCAGTTAAACCAGCAAGTAAAAGGTAATTAAACATTAAATTAACATATGTTTGAAATTTTAATGGTGGTTAATTTTGTAAACCAATGCGTTTAAATTTATTATCGTACAATTAATGTAATGAAAACGTTCTAACTTTATATGCATGCATTAAGAAAAGAAAATTTAATTGTTAGCAATGCCGAAATTAAGTTATAAAGAGTAATTAACTTTGTTTTAAATAACCGCTAGGATTGAATTTATTATGGTATTATTTATGGTACGGTTACTACCATTAAAAATAAAGAAACTTTGGAAGATCACGGGTAATCAAATCGGAAAGCTTAACCATATTTGTATAACAAATGCGCAATAAAAGGATAGGAATAAAATATGAAATAAATTCAAATTTAATTGAAGAAACAAATTATCTTGAGTAAAGAATTTTGTGTAAAATAGAATAACATTAAGATAAATTTATTTACAATTTAAACTGTTAAGTAAATAGTGTAATAAAACGCTTAAATCAATTTTTAATTGTGAGTTGAAAATTTTAATATAAATATAAATAAATTTTGGAATTGCGTTAAGAAATAAATTATTGATTTGAACGAGGAATGTAGTTGCAGCATAAAACATCTTTGAGATTTAATCAGTTCAAATCAAATCATTAAGTAAATATAAAATGTTAGAATTCCTTTTTAATTTATTTTAATTAAGGAATGGATTTAATACTAATTTTGTGATTCGGTTAAGAAGGGAAAATAAATGTTTATATTTTGAACATAGTATTCACAAGAAATGGCATTTGCAAATAAAATCTCATGTAAACTTTCTGCTAGAAATAAAAATAAATTTTTTTGTTGAAATGTAACAGTGAAATAAATGTCAATAAAGCATGTAATTTAATTATTTATCATGAACAAGGAATTTATTATGCAGTAATAACCATGAGTATAAATGGTTTCAAAAATGATAAATTCATTTCCACAAATAAGTTTCATTTTTAATTGGTGATTTATTTTGTTTCAAACAAACTGCTGAAACGGTGCTATTTATAGCACAGTTAATATGACAAAAATAAGGAATGGATTTTTGTTGATGTACAAATGGTGTAAGTAAACATAACACATATTTATATCAGTAATGCATGATAAAAGGAATGGGATAAATTTGTTACCAATTGAATTTAATTCATGGTTTAATGGTTGAAATTTATAGCGCTGAATTAATAACATTGTTCGTCAGTCCATGAGTTAGCCTAGCGTTCACACATCGTACACTAAGAATAAATCCAATTTTCCTTTTTAAAAGAGATGCGGGGACAACAATATTTAAATAAATCTGGTCCAAGATATTATAGCAGACCAAAATCTTACCATATCTACATAAAGATTTTATAAATAGTGGCTAACGATTTTGAACAGTTCATCAATACTGTTCATTTGTCCACTTCTCCCTGTTTGCTTTACACATTGATATTCCTTCTGCCTTTTTCCTTTGGTTATAAATATGTATCTCCTTGTTGGTCCTCTTGCAAGCACCTCTCTTTCCTCATTCTTTAACGTCTGAAAACATTTCTTCCTTAATGCTAAAATTTAGAACTCCACCTTCTTGTTACCCAGAAACAAACCCTTCTTCATAAACAGTCCTTTCTCCCCACTACATCCACACAATTCTTCTTTTCCAAAAACTTGCTTTTCTCTCAAACCCTTTTTTGTAGCTCCGCTCCGCTACTCCTCCTCCGTCTGCCGTGACAAATATTGGCTTTGCTTCACACATAAATATATATAAATAAATATATATTCAGTTTGAGTATATATAAATTTACTTGTATACGTGGGTCCACAAAGAAGAACCGTGTACGTGCATGCATATTTGGAGGAAAAAGTTTCGTTGTTTGTGAGTTGGCCTACGCGATAGTTGCAGAGAAGACAGTGCGCGATGCACGTGTAAGAGATAATAGAGACTGACGAAGTTGATTTGGAACTTGACGGTAAAAGTCGGAAAGCAAATATCGGTGAGATCTCTAATTTATAATAATTAAATAATTAAATAATTAAATTATAATGGTGAAATCATGGTTTGTATATTACTGTTCCTGATCTGAGATGTGACGATTATTGTATGTGATTATTGTATGGTTATTGTAATATGTGATGATGCCATGAAATAGCTATGTTATTTAGATCTGTAATTTTTTTAATGTAATCATAATAAAGCTCTCATCTTTATTTCATTTCTATTAAAGTTGAATTTTATTTTGATTAAAGAAGAAAAAAGAAAGAAAAAAACTAGGATTTAAATTTGATTAACAAAATATAATAAAGTTTTGATCTTTTGGTTTTTAAAATAAAGCAAAACAAAGTTGAATCTTTTATTTATGTATTTTTCTTTGTAACAAAATAAAAAGGAAGTTTGTTTTAAATAAAATAAAAGAAAGTTGATTTATGTCACAAAGGAAAGTTTGATCTTTTATCTTGATTTTTAAAAATAAAGGAAAGTTGGATTTATATAATAAAGATTTGATCTTTTATTCTAATTTATAATCTAAACAAAGTTTAGAGATTTTGTTTTGATTCACAAAATAAATAAAGATGGAGCTTTTATTTTGATTCATGGAAATTATCACACAAAATTCATTGTTGTGTTAATTTAGTTATTATGACACAAAATTCATTGTTGTGTTAATTTAGTTATTATCACACAAAATTCATTGTTGTGTTAATTTAGTTATTATGACACAAAATTCATTGTTGTGTTAATTTAGTTATTATGACACAAAATTCATTGTTGTGTTAATTTAGTTATTATGACACAAAATTCATTGTTGTGTCACAAAATTCATTGTTGTGTTAATTTAAGTATTATGACACAGAATTCATCGTTGGATTAATTTTAGTGCAATGATGCCAAAACCATCATTGTGTTAGTTTGAATGTTATGACGCCAAAACCATCATTGTGTATATTGAATATTATGACGCCAAAACCATCATTGTGTTATTCTGAATATTATGACACCAAAACCACCGGTATGATAATTTGAGTATTGTGACACATATTTCATCGTCATATTATATAATTGAAATGGATCAAATAACTGGCATTAGAGATATAGTTATTTAGAAATGCTGACGCTAGGAAAGGTATTTACATAAGCTATAGAAAATATTTATTTCAATGTAAAAGAAAATATATTTAATTTCTAGTGTAAAAGCAAATATAAACATTTTCTTTGTTAAAAAGAAAAAGAAAAGAAAACATTTCCTTTGTTAAAAAGAAAGAAAACATTTTCTTTATTAAAAAGAAAAGAAAAATAACATTAACATTTTCTTTGTTAAAAAGAAAATAACATTAACATTTTCTAATGTAAAATAAAAGGAAAACATTTACATTTACAATGTAAAGAGAAAAAGAATAAAAGTTACATTTTCTAATGTAAACAGAGTAAAATATGTACATTTTTCCAATGTAAAGTCAAAAGAATAAAAAGTTATATTTTTCCAATGTAAAGAATAAAAAGTTACATTTTTCTAATGTAAAGTAAAATAAAATAAAAGGTTACATTTTTCTAATGTAAAGTAAAATGAAAAGAAACTTCTTTCTATGAAAAGGAAATAAAGAAAAGAAACATTTTCTATGTAAAGAAAGTAAAGAATAGCAAACATTATTTTTCAATGTGAAGAAATAAAAGAAAAGTTACATTTTTCAATGTAAAGTAAAAGACATTTACATTGTATATGTAAATAAAAGAATAAAGGGGAAATATCATGTTTGTTGAATATAAAAAAATAGACGTCGTTGAAACTATAATTTTTGTCGCATTAGAATTAGCGGACAAAAATATCAACTTTATAAAATAAAAGAACGGAATTTGGGAATCGCCAAATGGTTTGTATACATATATTTTTATATATATATAATATAAATTTAAACTAAGCGAAACACGCGCGGTAGTTCGCGTTTTGAAAGTATAACTTTAAACGGTTGTACAGAAAGATACGACCGTTGAATTCTCCCAAAACTGGATCCGTTAGGACTGTCTTGGAAAGAGCTTACCAACAACATAAAATTTATCAAGATCTGATGGTTAGATTTTAAGATATGTTTAAAACAAATTTTGGTAAAAACAGCGCCAGGGTCGTCTATCGACCCGAAGCGTCGTTTAATGAATTCTCACTATTATTAAATAAATAAAAATAGCAGTAAATCATTATAAATAGATATAAATGACGTGAAACGATTTAAATGATAATTATGCGATGATTATTTGAAAAGGCCGAGTTTAACTCATTTCAAATAATCAAACGACGATTTAAATCGAAATAATAGAAGGCGATGTTGAAGACCGGCGATTTTTACGTCGAACGGACAACGATTATTGAGACCTTGGACTGACTTGCTCCTAGGAAAGGGTTGATGTAGCAGTTGGCCGGTCGTATGGGTTGATTGTTCGGATAAGCGAGAACCTCTCTGGTATCTCCGGTTTCGTTCAAACCCAGAACGGACTTGTATGGACGCGCGTCTGACGTTGAAATTCGTTTCGTGTAACTAAATCAATTTTTATTAATGTATGCTTGTTTGGTGGTAGAGAATTTATTCTCTGCTTAACACCCTGGTATATGTTAGTAGTTGTCGATAGCATGACGCGAATTGTCAATGTGGCCCGCTAAGATGCGAATGATCAAGGTTTTGTTGAAAAGCAGGCCTTGTGAAAAATGATCAAAGCACGGCCTGTTTAGGCGTAGCTTTGTGTATAGCGTAACCTCACGAGCCTCACACCCCGGTATGAGTCAAAACGGGATACAGACTGCAGGGAGTGCACACGTTTCTTTCTAGCTAGAGTGATGTCAGGGACCTACCAGCGCTGACATTTTACTTATGTGGATGATGGATTTTAAGGTACCTCGTTGTTTATAGGCCGTTGGTGGTCACATTATAGGTTCAAAGGAACCGGGAAGCGTGTGTTCAGGCATAACTAATCCATACACATATGTGTGGACCGGCCCTGAAGATCCAAGGGTTCACTGCGGGGGATCCTGAGGCATTTGCTAGAGTGTCTCGAATCGGAGAGGAGCTTGCCCCTAGCCTCGACTCATGATGGCAAACAATTCTCCAATACGACATTACGATTTTAGTTGTATACTTATATACGGCGGCATAATATATGGTACCTATGTCGTCTGGGATTAATACATTTATATTGAATGATTTATGAAAACATACACACACTAATAGTAATACGTTTGACGTATTTATCATCTTTTGATCGTTATAAGGAAAAACCCTTTCCTCTGGTGTGCGTTGCATTGTGTGATGGGACTTGGGTCTTATAACGATCTCATTTTTCTTTATATGCATAGCGTTATTTAAACGATTTACTTAATTATGCACTGGCAATCCAATGGAGTAAACCCGTTCCGCATTAGCGGCGTGGTCCACTAATTTTCCACATGAGCAGCTAGAGGTTTAGTTTTACAGTTATAGACCCCTTGGAGCAAGAGTTGGAGCGTTTTCTGGATTGGAGTCGAGCTAAAGTTAGAATTTCCGCTTTATCACATCACTTCTTCTGCTGAGAGTATATTTATGTTTCCGTTGCTATATGTATGTAACTCTGATATTCTATGTAACTCTGATGAAATATTGTATCATGATATAAAAAGTTCTGTTGTTTTGTTCAATATATGTTAGTACCCATAACAATCCGCCTTTGTAAACGGTTTAAGTTGGTTTAATTACCGGCGAAAACCGTGAAGAAAGATGGTATGTTACAGAAATTTCCAGAGTTTAAAGGGGAAATTCTATTTTTCTAAAATAGAATTTGAAATTTGAATGGAATAAAAATATGAACTTGTTTTAAAGGAATAAAACAAGATTCATTTATAGACGAAATTTATAAATGAAGGGAAGAGAATTATCGTTGGATAATTCAGAAATAAATTATAAGTTTGAATTTGAAAAGGGAAAAACTATTTTTCCAAAGTAGAAATATCTATTTCAAAGGAAATTGAAATCGAGACTTGTTTAAATACATAAACAAGTAAAATAAATAGGGTTTGTAAGTAAAAAAGGGAAAATTTATCATTTGGATAATTTGAATATCTAAATTCAAATGTGAATTTAAAAATATAAGTGGGGAAAATCGTTTAAATAAATAAACGATGGAATTTATTCTCATGTCAGAATATAAATTGAACTAAATAAATACCATGAGGATTTATGATTTTGAATTCGATTAATTCGAATTTATTTAAATAGAAGTTAAATTGAATATAGAAATTTAAGTGGAATTTAATAAAGAAAAATTCAAATGGAAATTTGAATAAAAGGAATTGAAATGGGAATTTAATATAGGAAATTTAAATAGAACTTGAAATAGAATTTCAAAATAGAATTTGAAATAGAATTTGAATGTAGGATTCAAATAGAGTTAAAACGGAATTTGAATAAAAAAAATTCAAATAGAATTGAATTAGATTTGAATATAGTAATTCAAATGGAGATTTAAAATAGAATTTGAATTCAAAGGAATTAAAATATAATTTGAATTTAAAGGATTTCAAATAGAATTTGAATTCAAAGGGAGTCAAATGGATTTGAATAAAGAAAGTTCAAATGAAATTTAAAATATAGAATTTGCAAACAGAAGTGAAATGGAGTTTAAATATAGAGTTGAATTGGAATTTGAGTACAGGATTCAAGTAGGAATTTAATAATAGAATTTTCAAATAGAAATTGAATATATAAATTTAAAAGAAATGTGAGTATAGAATTTGAATAAGAGATTTGAAATAGAATTTGAATATAGAAATTCAATTGAAATTTGAATATAGAATTCAAATAGAATTCAAATGGAATTTGAATATAGCATTCAAAGGGAATTGAAATTTAAAATAGAAGATCGAAGTATGAATAAATTTATTTCCGAGTTAGGGAAAATCGACAATTTTAGAAGATCGGGTATATCATGTTGAATTGGAAAATTGGATTTGATATATATAAAAAATATATCAGAATGGAGTTGAAGTTATTATAAACGAAGTTAAAACGTTCGTATATATATATATATAATTAAAACGAACTCGCCGCAGCGCGGTAGTTCGTAAATTGTCGTTTCGAACTTCAATTGTGTATACGGAGCTCAATTGAAGTCGGAATTCTTTGAAATAAGAATCGTCAGGACCGATTTGATAATAGTTTTCTAATGAAGGAGAAAAATCTGAATTTCGTCATATACATTTTGAGTTATGTCAAAATTAGTCTTTTAGAAAAGCATCGCCATAACCATTTAAAAACCTTAACGGTTTATTTAATTTTATAAAAGGATTTTAAGCGAATGAAATCCGAATTTCTATTTAGAAAATTTCAGATTTTGAGTTGTAAATTATATGTGAACTCAAGTGGAGTAATGAATTGATTTTTGAAACAGAAATCAGATTTTTGATTATTGAATAGAATTAACTAATTCGAATAGTAATTAGTTAATGAGATTTTGAATTTATATTGGGCTTTGAATAAGTGAATTCGATTTGAAAATTTATATTCGAAATCTAAAAAGGAAAGTAGAATCGAAATTGAAATTCAATTTGGTTATGAGCGAGTTAATTTTTTTTTTTGAACATGTTATGTTCAAACAAAGAAGTGAAATAGGCAAAATAGCTAATTAAAGAATAAATGAGCGAAACTGAATTCAAACGATTGGATAGTGTTGAATTGAATTGAAAACAGGTGAGCATGTGTTAGACAGGTATGGGATGAAGTATATGAAGATTTAAATTTATGTGCCCGACAAAAAGGTACATGTTTAAATTCATATATGAGATTTTATGCGCCGTATCGGCAAGCCGCTTGG
>JASFAX010000320.1:0-68882 GCA_030737875.1 Allium sativum
AAAGGTCACTATACTTACAACGTGTGATGAATTCTTATTTTCTGATTTCTGTTATTCTGATTTGGAGATGCTCTCCTTTGGGTAGCAAAGTTGCGTTGAATGATTTGATTAAGCTTTGATCTTCTTTTAATTTGATTCGTCTCTTAGGCTTGTTGGCTTGTCTCTAGGCTTTCTAATTGACGGCCATTCCTAGTTCCTCTCCAGCAGCATGACGGCTTTTGTATTCTATTATTTGTGTGAATTTAGGGTTAGACTTGAGTTGTATTTATAGAATTTTAAATTGTTTTGAGCCGTCGATGAAGCCAGGGTGAATCCAGACCATCCATCTCAAGAGAGGCCAATAAGAAAGAGACATGGAAGCCCTAGTGACTCAGCCAAGCATCAGAATTCGACCAGACCCTGACCAGGCCAGCCAGTGCCTGACCAGCAGGTCTTTCTGACCTGGGCGCACTCGGCTGGTGCGCCAGGCCAAAATTGTACTGGCGCACTTCCCAAGTGCGCCAGTTCAACTTTGGTCTGGCGCAGTTCACAAGTGCGCCAGTGCATTCTGACACGTTTTCCTGATTTTCTGCCCAACTTCGTTCGTCCATATCTTCTTCATACGATATCCGTTTTATGCAAACTTGAACTCTATCTCAAGCAGAATTTCGAGACGAACGCAATGGCGTAACCCATTTCCCTTGATTTCATCATTTATAATTAATTATACTTTAATTCGTGAAGCTTAACGTTATAGAATTCACGGGATGTTACACGTGTCTTGTTCTCAAGCTTTGTAAACCAAAGCTCTGATACCAAACTGTCATGCCTCGAATTCGCCCAGCCTCCGAAGAGAAGAGAAAACATGGATTGTAATGAGAACACGACGCATCAGAACACAAATAGGAGAACATTTCATTGCTATTACAACAATTTACATCAGAGTACAAGAATATATCAGAGCATGGATAAATATTATACATAGCGGAAATACAAATATCAGAGGTATGGATTACATTTAAATAAATAAACATAATATGCCATAGCAAACGTCAACTACCACAACTGAAAGAAATACACGGATACAAAACTTTCCGAATACAGCTCCAGTTGTAATCCAGTATCCTAAGAAAATAAATATTTGCAAACCAAAACCTATAGCTGCTTATGTGGAAAATATGGGCACCCAGAGTTTAGGTAGAAACAGTAAATGTTGAGTCAGTCATGGGACTGGTGTGAGAACTCAAAACAGTCATTAAACTTTTACTTTAAAATAGGGCACATCACGGGACAAAGCTGTATGTCATGGAACGGGTTTAATCCCATGAATACTTTAAAATAAAACAATTTATAAACAATGTAATGCTTTTGAAAAAATGAATCTATTACAAGACTCAGGTCCCATTAAACAATGCAACGCAAGCCGGAGGATAAAGTTTTACCTTATAATAGCCAAACATGCTTGGTATGCTTTAAAACAAATCATTTTGATATTATTATAAGTTCATAGTGTCAAAACAACTTCAAATATAAATGTATCAATCATAGATGGCACATGTACCATATATTATGTCGCCATACATAGGAAGCTGAAATGTTGCGTATTGGAAATTGGATTTCCATCATGAGTCAAGGCAAAGGATGGTCTCCTTACCGATTCGGATCACCTTTAGAAAGATGATCCAGGATTACACACTTGGGCAACCCTTGGATCCTACAAGGTCGGTCCTCACTTACGTTAGAGGATTGGTTATTCTTGAACAATATGTTTCCCGATCCTATCAGACTTATCATTCAAGCCTTTTAATCAGCTATAACGAACTGGAATTTTCGACTCCGAAAATCAACACAAAATACCATGTTTACTATTCGGACATCGGAAATACCTGATCATTAATAGAAATAAATTAGAGGGTGAGAATAGAAAAGATAGAAAATTAGAATAGAAGAAGAAGAACACAACAGAACAAAATCAGAGTAACACAAATCTTACAACAGAACGAATAAAATATAGCATACAACATAATTTTAAATACAAATCTGTCATTTGTATATACATATCATCATTAGAGTATAACACTTACATCACAGCGTAAATAACAATAGTTATAAAATCCTGAAGCCTCCTGCTCCAAGCTCCATCTAGTGTATCTGTAAATCCTAACTACTTGACTACTCATACAAATTTGGGCACCTAAGAGTTTAGGGAAACAAAACAAAATAAACTCTGGGTCAGTCATGGGAGTGGTGTGAGTAAACTCCAATCATTTGGTTTAAATTTTCAAAATACTTTTCAAAAGAAAAGATAATCGTAAAACCGATCCACACATAAAAACGGACGGTTTTTACCTTACGATAATCCAAAACATTTTAAAAGAATACTTCTCTGATATTATAATAATGTATAATCACAAGTAAATAACAATCTAGCAGAACGCTTACATCTCACGTTCCACATATATAATATACAATTCAAAATCTCGGCTCTTATTGGAGATTGGATTCCGACTATGACAACGTATGGGACCAACTACCGATAGTGTATCTCTAGAGGCGAATACACTGGGTTCAAATAGAACGTCTTGCAATCCGGCCCACACATGACTGACCACTCATTTTGCTTGAGTGTATCGAATATATATCACCAACGGTTGGGAGTACCCACCGTTTCCCGAAAGGGACAACATTAAAAATAGATAAAAGAATGAAATGGATTTTCTTAAGCGACCCACAAAGCCATGCTACTGACCACCATTCACTTTGAATGCCACATCGTCATACCCGCCAAATCACAAATTGATTTCCCAAAAAATACCATGGGTACAAATTTAAGAGAAACGAATTCCTCCACCACCAAACGTAAGTACGTTTGAAGAGATCAACTTTCGCGATCTGTTAGATATACTCTGTCAGAAATTCGTCCATTCACGTTGTCCTGGGACTGGACAAACCGAAGGCACTATTCTGTAAACAGGATAGCCCTTGCCTAACTCCCTCTTCAATTATCTTCATCATTTTTGATCGCAACACTAACGTTTATCTGATCCTGGTCTCTCCTTATTGACGACGGAGAAATGGTCAAAAACTTCGATAGTCGGAGATTTAACTATCATAGAAAAATAGGTGTACAAACAACGGTCATATTTCCAAATGGAAATCTAACCGAGCAAATCATCAATCAACACTTATCTCCTTTAATTCAATTTATCATAAATTTATTCATTTCCCCATTACTATATATTCATAAATTCTTATTTTCTAAATTTAGAAAATATACATTATTAACATTGGAAAACATTCCGATATTTACTCCCATTTCTTATTTTCTATATTAGAAAACATTTGTGATCCTTATTTGGAAAACATTTCAAAAACTCTTTCATTGGTTTGAATAGATGTTTAAATATAACGTCGCTATGCGAACTCGAACCATTTCACTCATTAACCAAATTGACTTAACAAACCTTCGCTAACGAACCTTAACCATTCCTTAGTTAAAAACAAAGTCAATCAAGTTGGGGTATAATTACCTCTCAAACCTTAACTGAAAAACATTTCTGACCTCGAAACAGACAAAGTTCATTTTTTAAATCTTTAACAAACTTACTTACGTAACTTTCAGATTTTATTTACGAATCCACTTCTTTTACACAAATCATTTGATTATAACAATAGTGTTATAATCCTATGCTTTCAAAATGTATTAACTTAAATAAACTTTTATCTATTAGTTTAAATAAATAATAATTAATTTATTAAATAAATAAATCTTGCTATAAAAACCGGAAAGAAATAGTAATTTCTTTCCCGAATTCAATATAATCGAATCCCACTGTATAATTCTCCATCGAATAATCACTATTCGATAACTCTCTTTCAAAAAACTATATTCGATTAACTCTCTTCTTCGAACAACTTAATTTGATTAACTATCTTTCGAATAACTTATGTTCGATTAACTCTCTTCTTCGAATAACTATACTCAATTAACTATCTTTCGAGTAATTTATATTTAATTAACTCTCTTCTTCGAATAACCTATATTCGATTAACTCTCTTCTTCGAATAACCTATATTCGTTTAACTCTCTTCGTCGAACCTATATTTGATTAACTCTCTTCTTCGAATAACCTATATTCGATTATCAAATATCGGTTTCTTACTGAATGCTAATTATCTTGTTAAATCCTGATTTATTCAATATATAATTTCTTCAAATAAATTATTTTAAAACATCTAACTTAGTTGAATTTTAATTACAAATATTTACAGATTTTATTTAATCCTTTTTACATTTCGAATATCGAAATGGATTCATCATTCTCTTTTTAAAACAGCTTCTGATTTCCCATTTTATATCCATTATTGAATTTTCAATCTCAATTATCCACTGATAATTATATTCTAGTTAATTTAAAAACATTGTTTATAAATCACAACATTTGTTTTCATTATTAAACAAGTTATTTATTTTTAACCATTTGAAATTGCATTTTGTTTAATTTCTATTCCAAAAATCCAATTTCCTTTACAAATGTTTGTATTTACAAAATCTTTATTTAATTCCATTATTCACATCGAATGTGAAAAATATTTCTTTTACATATCAATTCAGTTTGATTTCGTATTTAAAGGTAATATTCCATTTCCCAATTCTACTTATACTTTTGCTTATAGAATTATTCATACGAGATCCCATTTTTACTTCCAACACTTAAATCTCATTTTATAATCCACTTTATAAATGCTGTGTTCAAATCCTGTTAAAATTATCGGTATTAAAACCGATTTCTACTTCTCTATATAAGTTCGAACTTATATATTTCACTTATAAAATGATAAATATTTTATTTAATTTATAAAATATTATTTATTAATTTATCTTCTCCATTTATGTGTTAAAACATATTCCTATTTAATCTACTATTTTATGACTCTCTTTATTTCCCAAATATTTCCTTTTCAATTCTATTGGTTTTACAAGTATTTCCTTTTCCAAAATATCCTATTTATTTCATAAAGTTCTCCTTTTACTTCTTATTATTTCTATTAAGTATTTAACCCAAAACGATCTTTTACACTTCCATATAACTGTTAATAAATTCTATATAGAAGTTCCTTATTTAGTTTCAAATATCTCCTTTTATAAATTCCATTTGATTTTATAAAATTCTTTAAAATTCAATATCCACTTCACAATTTCTTTTATTATAAAATCTTTTGATTTTATATAAATATTTCCATTTCAATATACACTTTGTAATTTCCCTTTTATAATTCCAGTATCACTTATGGTATTAAAATAACATATAAAAAGACTAGCGTCATCCCAACACATCAAAACCATTCAAGGATTTTATATCACATCATATATCACAATATATGAAAAACAAACAGTATTATAAATATTGAGGAATCCTGTTGGATCCCTCCAACTTGTTTTCCCGCATCCACAGATGTTAATCAACATAAATAACACGAATATGAAATATTTTGATAACAGAACCAATATTCGATTAACGATTTATATATATCGTTATATAAGTTTTCAACTAATTAACTAGAAGTTCAACCAAAAAGCTAACACACAGCAAACAACCATCATTTATCAATTCTAAAAATACATTATAAAAATATAAGCTGAGCAGAGTTAGTGAGATTTACTCACATTGGCGGTTTATCGTTAAATATCGATAACCATTGTCGATTCAGATCGGACAATTTATTTTGCTATAAATTGTAGTTGACTCTGATTCGCTCCACGTCAGTTCCATTGTGTAGCCACTGTCCATACGGTCCCAACGGATCTTGTTTTGCCCAATTTTGATCACATATGCACGATATATAAAATTTTAAAGTTTGAACTAATTAAAATGGCATTTACTTTAACAGTTATTGTATAATTAACCTTGATTAGTATCCCCTAATCCACGTTTGACCTTACAGCCGCTCCTCATCTCTTTCCTTCACAATCCTGTCGAGCCCTTCACAGCTGCTATGGCCGATCCAAAATCCATTCAACCTCCTTCTCCTTTTCACAAAACTTTAAACCAATTAAACCACAAATTTTATCAAACCCTCCTCTCCAACATCATGTATTGATCATCCAACTCGCAGTCTCCCTCCACCCTCACGGTTTCAACTGAATGCACACAACTCACAATAACCATCGACATTTTTACACCCCGACTCCCACCAAAATTGAACGCAAGGTGCTATGGAGCATTCCTAACCCAAATCCATAGCCAGAAATTCACATCGATGCTTCTAATCAGGGTTTTCGAAAACCCTAGAATCATTGTGCAAATTTTCAGCGAGCAAAATGGAAACCAAACTGAACAAAACTCACATCAATAGAAAGAGCAATCTATAAGGATCTCGAATATATGTGATTTGAGATTTATGAGAATTTCTTTGATTTGATATGAATTTGTGAAGGCCACAGTTTTTGTTTGAGGAAAGAAAACACTAGCGGCTTACGTTTTGACCAGAGGAATTTTCTCCAAGGGGTTAGATAGTACAGTGATGTATATAGGATATTTATAATATTATTTTATTCGATTTAAAACACTATTTTATGTTCTTGCTACAAGTTTTATTGTTTAAAAATGCGCATGATCACATAAAATACCCAAATTCGATGAAAATGGACATACAGCTAGATTTCGACATTACGGACCCAACGAAACTGGTTTCGTCCGACTCTGTTTGCTTGCACAACGTATTTTTAACCATAAAAACATCAACTGTTTTTCATATTTAAAATCCGTATGGCCACATACTGTCTTCAGAAATCATGGAAATTGAAATCTAACAATAATTTAATATTGCGGATCCAACAAAATTAGTTTCGTCGAAAAAGAGGTCGTTTGCAAAACTGGCTATTTTTAACGCTCTAAATAAACCCATTTAAATATTAATATATTTAAAAATAACTAAATTTAATATTTATAAATAAATATTATCGTATATATATTCACAATAGAATATCATACAGCTCCAATTGGATTTATAACTCGATATTCCCAAATTCCCAATTATATCGATATTCGATTTATATTTAAAATCCTTGTATAAATCGTTATAAATTATATATGAATTCCATAGTGACTTTTCTAAAATTTGATTTTGACATAACTCAAAATCTACACGACGAAATCCTGAATTTTCTCTTCCATTAGAAAAATATACTTCACTAGCTCCGAACTTTTCATGTTTCACAGAAATCCGATTTAAAACGGATTCTGTATATTCAGTTTAAGTTCAAATCGCCAATTAATGAACTACCACGCCATTTCAAGCTCAATTTTAATTATAATATAATTATACATTAAAACTTCGTTTATATAATATATTCGTGAATATAATTCAACTCTAAACTGAATTATATATTTTAAATAATCCAATTCACACAATATTGTGAATTCCACTATTTTTGATTATTTCTGAATTAAATATAATTAATCTGTTATTTATATTAATTAAATAATCCATAAAATTTAATTAAACACCCATTATATTCTCTAAATCACTTATTATATAATTAAATAAATTAATTATAATACTGTAAAAATACTGGACATTACATTCTTCCCTCCTTAAAATAATTTTGTACTCGAAATTGCTAAGGTAGAAAACAAACCCTATTAACTGGGTAAAAATTATTTGTTTACTTCATTAACTTCAGTTTTAACTGAACCAATTTATTTTAATTAAATATTAATTCATTTTGACTAACGAAAATTTTCAAAAATTCTGAAAATTTTCTAACATCTGAAATTTTCGAAAAATTTCGCCAGCACCTCCTTTGTACTGGTCAATAGTTCAAACTCCAACTCGCCTCTCTAAGCCTTCTTCAACCCAAAAGAAAATCAAATAGCCAAGCGGCTTTCCAATCAGGCTCAAAAAAAATATCATACCCAATATGAAATATAAACTTGCACCTCTTTGTCGGGCATACCAACTTTATCACTTTCACCTGCTATCAATTCAACATACACCAATGTCATCTCAACCAATTTCCAATTACTTTTATCTCCAACACAACCATTCGCTTATATCCAAGCCAAATATCATTTCAAACTCGAGTTCCATTCTCGATTCCAAACTCTTAACTCGATTATCAAATTACCCTTCAAACTCAAATCTCAAAAATCCAATTTGTCTCGATATCATTCAAATTAAATTTCAGTTACCACTTAACTGACTTTATTTTAATTCCAATTGGCTTTCCCAATTTATATTCAGTTTGGTTTTAACTCAAATAATCTTTCCCTAGGAAGTTTAAATCACTTAGCTTTTCAAAAATCAAATATCTCTTTTTGGAATTCAAAACAACTTGTTTTCTTAAAATACTTAAAAATCGAAATCTTTGGTAGTAATTCGTCACTTAGCAACTCGAAAATGAACACTGATGATGTAGCTGTCATTATCAGAATTTATTTTCCAATGATCGAAGTGAGTTCAATACAATAACACTTTCAGAACCATTTCAACATACTTCTATTTTGAAATACATTTAAAAATACCATTCACACTACTTGTAAAACAATTTAAAATCTCCCAGGATTTTAAAATTCTCATATGTTTAATCCAATTCCATTTCAATTTCAGTTCTGATTTAAATTCAATTTTAATTCATCTTGCAATACCTATACGAATTTTATGTGGTTATATATGTATAACCAACTCAATTTTAATCTTATTTGGTTAATATAACAACCAACACATCAAATATACTATAATATATCTTATACCTTGTTTACATCAAAATATAATTTGGGTAAAATTATTTCATTTACCCTCTTTTCAAAACATACTGTGTCTGTTCATCTTATTCGAGTGTTTAGAAACTCCTACCGATTCAGTGGATCAAACTGATCGACCCGAGTTCATAAACAACTCAACCGATAAATCTCCACAATATAAAACAATTTTATATTGAATAATATATATGTGCTCATATGTATACACTCAAACTCAATCTAGGGTATATATACACTCAAACTCAATCTAGGGTATTGCTATCCCTATCACTATTGAGTTACGCCACAGAGCCAAGGTAATTACTTAACCTTCGGCTCTGATACCACTGTAACGAACTGGAATTTTCGACTCCGAAAATCAACACAAAATACCATGATGACTATTCGGACATCGGAAATACCTGATCATTAATAGAAAGAAATTAGAGGGTGAGAATAGATAAGATAGAAAATTAGAATAGAAGAAGAAGAAGACAACAGAACAAAATCAAAGTAACATGAACCTCACCGCGGAACGAATAAAATATAGTACACAACATAACTTTTAAATACAAATCTGTCATTTGCATATACATATCATCATTAGAGTATAACGCTTACTTCACAGCGGAAATAACAAGAGCTATAAAATCCTGAAGCCGCCTGCTCCAAACTCCATCTAGTGTGTCTGTAAATCCTGACTACTTGACTGCCCGTACAAATTTGGGCACCGAAGGGTTAAGAAAACAAAACAAAATAAACTCTGGGTCATTCATGGGACTGGTGTGAGTAAACTCCAATCATTTGGTTTAACTTTTCAAAATACTTCTCAAAAGAAAAGATAATCGTAAGACTGATCCACACATAAACACAGACGGTTTTGACCTTACGATAATCCAAAACATTTTAAAACAATACTTTTCTGATATTATAATAATGTCTAATCACAAGTAAATAACAATCTAGGAGAACGCTTGCATCTCACGTTCCATATATAATATACAATTCAAAATCGCGGCTCTTATAGGAGATTGGATTCCGACTATGACAACATATGGGACCACCTGCCGATAGTTTATCTCTAGGGGCGAATACACTAGGTTCAACAAGAACGTCTTGTAACCTGGCCCATACATGATCGACCACTCATTTCGCTTGAGTGTATCGAATTTATATCACCAACGGTTGGGAGCTACCCACCGTTTCCCGAAAGGGACGGCATTAAAATAGATTAAAGAATGAAATGGATTTTCTCTAGATAGGTAATACACACCCTAATGGGAGCGACCCACATAGCCATGCTGCCTACCCAATTTCTGTCATTTCCCGGTTGATGAGGCTTGAGGTCATTACGTATCTTTTGGAACACCTGACCACCATTCACTTTGAATGCCACATCATCATACCCGCCAAATCACAAATAGATTTCCCCAAAAATACCACGGGTATAAAACTAAGAGAAACGAATTCCTCCACCACCAAACGTAAGTGTGTTTGAAGAGATCAACTTACGCGATCCGTTACATAAACTCTGTCAGATATTCGTCCATTCACGTTGTCCTGGGACTGGACAAACCGAAGCCACTATTCAGTAAACAGGATAGCCCTTGCCTAACTCCGTCTTTAATTATCTTCATCATATTTGATCACAACGCTAACATCCATACAGAGTTGTTTTCAGATAATGAATCTGATCCCGGTCTCTCCGTATTGACGACGGAAAAATGATCAAAAACTTCGATAGTCGGAGATTTAATTATCACAGAAAATTATGTGTACAAACAACGGTCGTATTTCCAAATGGAAATCTTACCGAGCAAATCATCAATCAACACTTATCTCCTTTAATTCAATTTATACTAAATTTATTCATTTCCCCATTCCTATATATTCGTAAATTCTTATTTTCTAAATTTAGAAAATATACGTTATTAACATTGGAAAAAATTCCCATATTTACTCCCATTTCTTAATTTCTATATTAGAAAATATTTCTGATTCTTATTTGGAAAACATTTCCAAAACTCTTTCATTGGATTTGAACAGATGTTTAAATATAACGTCTTTATGCGAACTCGAACCATTTCACTCATTAACTAAATTGACTTAACCAACCTTCACTAACGAACCTTAACCATTCCTTAGTTAAAAACGAAGTCAATCAAGTTGGGGTATAATTACCTCTCAGACCATAACTGAACAACATTTCTAACCTCAAAATAGACAAAGTTCATCTTTTAAATCTTTAACAAACTTCCTTACGTAACTTTCGGATTTTATTTACGAATCCGCTTCTGTTACACAAATCATTTGATTATAACAATAGTGTTATAATCCTATGATTTGGAAATGTATTAACTTAAATATAACTTTTATCTATTAGTTTAAATAAATAATAATTGATTTATTAAATAAATAAATCTTGCTTTAAAAGCCGGAAAGAAATAGTACTTTCCCGAATTCGATATAATCGAATCCCGCTGTATAATTCTCTCTCGAATAATCACTATTCAATAACTCTCTTTCGAATAACTATATTCGATTATCTCTCTTCTTCGAACAACTTATATTTGATTAACTATCTTTCAAATAACTTATATTCGATTAACTCTCTTCTTCATTTAACCTATATTCGATTAACTCTCTTCTTTGAATAACTTATATTCGATTAACTATCTTTCGAATAACTTATATTCGATTAACTCTCTTCTTCGAATAACCTAGATTCGATTAACTCTCTTCTTCGAATAACCTACATTCGATTAACTCCCTTCTTCGAATAACCTATATTCGATTAACTCCCTTCTTCGAATAACCTACATTCGATTATCAAATATCGGTTTCCAACCGAATACTAGTTATCTTGTTAAATCCTGATTTATTCAATAGATAATTTCTTCAAATAAATTTATTTAAAAAATCTAACTTAGTTGAATTTTAATTACAAATCTTTGTGGATTTTATTTAATCCATTTTACATTTCGAATATCGAAATGGATTCATCGTTCTCTTTTTAAAACAGCTTCCAATTTCCCATTTTATATCCACTGTTGAATTTTCAATCTCAATTATCCACTGATAATTATTTTCTAGTTCATTTAAAAACATTGTTTATAAATCACAACACTTGTTTTTATTATTAAACAAGTTATTTATTTCTAACCATTTGAAATTCCATTCTGTTTAATTTCTATTCCAAAAATCCAATTTCCTTTACAAATGTTTGTATTTATAAAATCTTTACTTAATTCCATTATTCACATCGAATGTGAAAAATATTTCTTTTACATATCAATTCAGTTTGATTTCGTATTTAAAGGTAATACTCCATTTCCTAATTATACTTATACTTTTGCTTACAGGATTATTCATACGAAATCCCCTTTTTACTTCTAACACTTAAATCTCATTTTATAATCCCCTTTATAAATGCTATGTTCAAATCCTATTAAAAATATTGGTATTAAAACCGATTTCTACTTCTCTATATAAGTTCGGACTTATATATTCCACTTATCAAATGATAAATATTTTATTTAATTTATAAAATATTATTTATAAATTTATCTTCTCCATTTATCTTTTAAAACATATTCCTATTTAAAATCTACTATTTTATGACTCTCTTTATTTCCTAAATATTTCCTTTTCAATTCTATTGGTTTTACAAGTATTTCCTGTTCCAAAATATTTCATAAAGTTCTCCTTTTACTTCTTATTATTTCTATTAAGTATTTAACCCAAAACGGTCTTTTACACTTCCATATAACTATTAATAAATTCTATACAGAAGTTCCTTATTTAGTTTCAAATATCTCCTTATATAAATTCCATTTGATTTTATAAAATTCTTTAAAATTCAATATCCACTTCATAATTTCCTTTAGTATAAAATCTTTTTATTTTATATAAATATTTCCATTTCAATATACACATTGAAATTTCCCTTTTATAATTCCAGTATCACTAATGGTATTAAAATACCATATAAAAAGACTAGCGTCATCCCAACACATCAAAACCATTCAAGGATTTTATATCACATCATATATCACAATATATGAAAAACAAACAGTATTATAAATATTGAGGAATCTTGTTGGATCCCTCCAGCCTGTTTTCCTACATCCATAGATGTTAATCAACATAAATAACACGAATATGAAATATTCTGATAACAGAACCAATATTTGATTAACAATTTATATATATATCGTAACCTATATTTTCAACTAATTAACCAGCAGTTCAACCAAACAGCCAACACACAGCAAACAACCATCATTTATCAATTCTAAAAATACCTTATAAAAATATAAGCTTAGCAGGGTTAGTGAGATTTACTCACATTTGCGGTTTATCGTTAAATATCGATAATCGTTGTCGATTCAGATCGAAAAAAATTTTTTTCTATAAATTGTAACGGACTCTCATTCGCTCCCCGTCAGTTCCATTGTGTAGCCACTGTCCATACGATCCCAACGGATCTTGTTTTATCCAATTCTGATCACGTGTGCACGATATATAAAATTTTAAAGTTTGAACTGATTAAAATGGCATTTACTTTAAAAATTATTATATAATTAACGTTGATTAGTATCCCCTAATCCACGTTTGACCTTACAGCCGCTTCTCATCTCTTTCCTTCACAATCCCGTTGAGCCCTTCACTGCTGCTATGGCCCATCCAATATCCATCCAAACTCCTTCTCCTTTTCACAAAACTTTAAACCAATTAAATCACAAATCTTATCAAACTCTCCTCTCCAACATCATGTATTGATCATCCAACTTGCGGTCTCCCTCCACCCTCACGGTTTCAACTGAATGCACGCACCTCATAATAACCATCAACATTTTAACACCTCGATTCCCACCAAAATTGCATGCAAGGTGCTATGGAGCATGCCTAACCCAAATCCATAGCCAGAAATTCACATCGATGCTTCTAATCTGGGTTTTCGAAAACCCTAGAATCACTGTGCAAATTTTCAGCAAGCAAAATGGAAACCAAACTGAACGAAACTCACATCAATGGAAAGAGCAATCTATGAGGATATCGAATATATGTAAATCGAGATTTATGAGAATTTCTTTTAATTGATATGAATTTGTGAAGGCCACAGTTTTTGTTTGAAGAAAGAAAACACTGGCAGCTTATGTTTTGACCAGAGGAATTTTCTCCAAGGGTTTAGGCAGTGTAGTGATATATATAGGATATTTATAATATTTTTTATTTGATTTAAAACTATATTATATGTTCTCGCTACAAGTATTTATCGTTTAAAAATGCGTATGATCACATAAAATACCCAAATTCGACGAAAATGGACATACAGCTAGATTTCGACATTACGGACTTCGACATTACGGACCCAACGAAACTGGTTTCGCCGAATTTCGACTCTGTTTGCTTATACAGCGTATTTTTAACTGTCAAAATATCGACTATTTTTCGCATTAAAAATCCGTAAGGCCACATACTGACTTCAAAAATCTTGAAAATTGAAATCTAACAATAATTTAATATTGCGGATCCAACAAAATTAGTTCGTCGAAAACAGAGGTCGTTTGCAAAACTGGCTATTTTTTACGCTCTAAATAAACCCGTTTAAATATTAATATATTTACAAATAATTAGATTTAATATTTATAAATAAATATTATCGTATATTTATTCATAATAAAATATCATACAACTCCAATTGGATTTATAACTCGATATTCCCAAATTCCCAGTTATATCGATATTCGATTTATATTTAAAATCCTTTTATAAATCATTGTAAATTATATGTGAATTCCATAGCGACTTTTCTAAAATTTGATTTGGACATAACTCAAAATTACACGACGAAATCCCGATTTTTCTCTTCCATTAGAAAAATATATTTCTCCAACTCCAAACGTTTCTTGTTTCACAGAAATCCAATTTAAAACGGATTCTGTATATTCAGTTGAAGTTCAAATCGCCAATTAACGAACTTTCGCGCCATTCCAAGCTCGATTTTAATTGTAATATAATTATACGTTAAAACTTCGTTTATATAATATATTTTCATGATTATAATTCAACTCTAAACTAATTTATATATTTTAAATAATCCAACACGCAATATTGTGAATTCCACTATTTTTGATTATTTCTAAATTAAATATAATTATTCTATTATTTATATTAATTAAATAATCCATATAATTTAATTAAACACCCATTATATTCTCTAAATCACTATTTATATAATTAAATAAATTAATTATAATGCCATAAAAATATGGGACATAACATCGGCTCTATATCCGAGGCGCCTCATTCCATCATCCACATAAGTAAAAATGTCTGGACTCTATACCATGACACAACTCCTAGCTAGAAAGAAACATATGCACTCCTTGCGTTCCTTATCCCATTTTTGGCTCATACTAGGGCGTGAGGCTCGAGAATTAAAGCTATACACAAAGCTATGGTACTTAAAGCCGTGCTTTGATCATCATCCACAAGGCCCTGCTTTTCAGCAATAGCCTTGATCATTTGTATCTTAACATGCCACATTGTCAATTCATGCCATACAACTGATTTCTATCAATATATAACCTCTAAGCTCGTGCGTCTCAAAGAAGGGTGTTAAGAAAATGAATAAATTCTCCGCCACTAAACAAATACATATCTAATAGAAATCAATCCGTATAGAATGAAATACAATGTCAGACATAACTCATTTACGAGTTCGTTCTTGGTCTCAACGAAACTGGAGGCACCTTATTTCTCGTCCTAAATGTCCAATACAGGAGAACGGTCCTCGCATATCTGATTGATCTCCAAGTACGTCTAAATGATCACCACTTATTACCTCGTCTTGGGTGTACAGCCCATTTAAGACATCAGTAATCATCCAAACGATGTGAAGACCTTTGATTTTTAACCACCATCTTCATCGCCGACTTTTAATCGTCGTAATAGTTGTTCATATGGGTTAAACCAAGTCTTTCCGAATAACTCGCGTATCTTATAATCAAGTGCTATAAAAACACATCATACGCCTCATTCCAATCCAGAATATTCTTTTATTTAAATCTTCATTACATTGGGAATTATTCCCACAAATCTTATCAAAGATTTAATTCGTTTAAACCTCTTGTTTAAATCTTTCTTTGAAAATCATTGCAAAAGATTTTATGTTAACTTAAACCAAATTAAGGTTTATCAAACTAGTTGGGATTATCGAGCCTTACAAATTCCGAATCATATTTTCACTGCTAATTAGGTTATAAGAAAAAATAAAAGAAGATAAACTACCATTTAATTTCAACTGTGTTTATTAGTTGGAAAACTTCATTAAATCTTAGTTAAGAGATTTATCCTTTTCTCAACTCGGTTTAAGAACTAATGTTATTAAAGACACCATTCACGACAAACCCAAAATCCAATTATATGTTTGATAAGGCTATAAATAGAAATTATATCGACTTATATTCAATATCAAATTCTGAAACCAACGAATATCGTATTGAGAATAATGATATTTATATCTTCCAAATTCCTCAACAATATCCGTATAATCACGGAATCCAATCTCGAAATATTCGACGATTTATTCCATTCAAATCCTTTCCAATTCATATGTTGAAAAATCCTAGTTATATTAAAACCATATCAATTCTTTATTCTAGTTGTTAACCATTCCAACATTTTTGTGTCCATCCAAAATCGGACATCAAAATCATTATTGATTCTTCACTGTATATTATTTTAAAATATTCATTCCTATTCTGAATCGGAATGCGACTCAATGAATTACCATATAATTTCGGTTATATGGATTTCATGTATCACATGTATTCGAAAATAGTTATAAACAACTATTAGACATTCAATTCACAGCCAGAGTGATATTTGCAACTGCATAAGCATTAACACAATTAAATAACGCTTGTAACAGTCTGTCAATCAATCGGTTGACATACAACTAAACACAAGGGAGATGTGTGAAGTTATTATCATCCCCAGACCCGTGTGGTGTTTTTAATCAACATCCAAAATCTTTTTTGCATAATTGGGCGACGTGTAAAATTATCATCCCAATACCCATGTGGGGTTTACATCACAATCCATGTGAATTTATCTAATAATCCGTAGATGGATAAATTGTCTTCCCCATCATTTATTATATAAATGCTTTATTTATAAACATGTATAATCATAGTTTAATAATGATACCATTAAAACTGCAAACATCCATCAAATAACAAACAAATATTGCAATCATAAACAAACTTTATATAAACAGTTATAAAAATAAATAACTATACAAAATTTTGAGTGAGAGAGTTCGCATCATAGGTTTCCACTCCGTCGTTCTTTAATTGACAATTTTATGAAACGATTTCGTAAGAATCGAGCTGCTAAAATATGCAAATCAGAGAAACTGACAAGTCACAAACGAAGTCGAAATGGGCCGAAACTTGGCCACGAAAGAGCCTGGATAGGCCTAAACTGTTGACTGTGGTCTCCACTGTTCAATAGTAGAAAAATAGGATTTAGACATCTGAATTAAAAATTCAGACGTTTGAATTTGCAATTTCCTAAGACAGAAAGGATTTAATTCATTTTTGAGCTATTTCAGACATCTGAATTTTTTTGGCTAGACATCTGAATTAAAAATCAGACGTGTAAGCTAAAAATTTCAGACATCTGATTTCTGGTACACATGTTTTTATAATTATTCGTAGCTGATTAGACGTCTGGTTCAAAATATTCAGACATCTGAATCCTGAAACGGAGCACAATTTGCCTAGATAACAAGCTCTAAGTTATATCAACTAATGTTCGAAGGCCTATGATGTTATATACATGCAAATGAGGCTTCTATAACTCACCGAAGCAACTCATAATACCAAATTTACATGCATATACATCCATACAGGAGAATTTGCAATGGTTTTGATTATAAGTTCAAAAGTGAACTAAATTCAAAACCAAAGCATGTAAAAGCGATTCAAGCAACTTGTGAAGACTTAAGACTTTGTTGGGGCAACAATGGAGCTTCACAAGATCACCAAATCAACTAGTAGCATATAAATTAGATCGTGTGGACAATCCTCATCATAATTCTCAATTTTATGAAACTAACACGAATGAACCGGAAAGTGTATACTTACCTAACCAATTCATATGCATATACACAACTCTAAATGAACCTAAATGACACTATACAGGCTAATAGCTTGTGGCATAGACACAAAGAACTCAAAAAAAATCTCACCTTTGATGCTTAGAAGAAATTAATCCAGTGAAAAGCTAAAAAAAAACTCTCTTCCAATATTACTCACGAATCGTCAATATAAACGTGAATGCACGAATTTCCTAGAAGTTAGATCATAGGAAATCTTAGAAATCAAAGAGGAAACAAGTAGTAGAAGATGGAGAAGATGAAGAGGAGCTTACCTAAGCTTTTATACTGGATTTGCACTTGATTTCAACATGAATTGGAGCTCCTAGGATTAACTAGGTTTAGGGAATTTTAATTTCCCTTCCCTATCCCCATATTTCTAATTTTGATGAGGTGAGGAAGTGAATGAAGAGGAGGAGTTAATTTGGGTTATATGGTGGGCTAGGTTTAGCCAAACCAAGACCTAATCCAAGTGCCAAAACTCCATAGCTCGGAATATATCAAAGTTTATACTTTTCGAGCAACTAAACGATATTTTGAACTCTATGGAAGTGATCTCGAGTCCAAATTCGTCCATATGCAAAAAGTGAAATTTTGGTCTTATATACAACAAAAAAGATCCAAATTTTTCCAACCCCAAAGGTATCGATGCTTATAGTTTTCGAACACGCAAATGACAATTTGAACACAATGGTAGTGGTTTCGAGTGCAAATTCAACTGTATGCAAAAAGTGAGTTTTCTACCGGCTATATATACCTTTTAAAAAATATATTTAAATTCCATAGCGACTATTCTGAATTTTAATATTTAGACATAACTTACAATTTATAAAATGAAATCTCAATTTCTTACATTCGTTAGAAAATTACAATTCAAAATATTCCAATGTTTCTTATTTTATCAAATTCTGATTTATATTGAATTCTATACATTCATTCAAAGTTTAAAATCAAAGTTTCAAACTACTACACCATTTCAAGCTCGTTTTAACAAAATTTAAATTTATACATTCTAACTTCAATTTAAATAAATTTTAAATCATTTATTCTCAAAATAATACGTCAAGAATATTTAATTTCTATGAAAATCAATTAAAAATAAATTTTAAATTGGTTTCAAAAATACGGGTTGTTACACTAGCAATGCGACTTGCTTCGTATTTTCCACCAAGTAAATCCGGAAGTCTATCTTACGCCTTGGAGGTAACCTCTTAACCTCCTTAAACACGTTTGGATAATCTCTAACTATGGGCACAGATCGCAGGTTGTCAACAGAAGTATCAAACTGAGCATTACCGACCCTTACGGGTCGCGGGAAAATTTTGAGAGTCCTACCATGACAAGAAAGAAGTATAATCACTCTCTTTTCGCAATCTAGGATGACACTATACATGGCTAACCAATCCACGTCTAGAATCAAACCATAGCCCATAAAGCTCAACATGTATGCGTCGCATTCAGAATCGATGCCTAAGATAGAAATTATTAAATCCCTACACATGATTCGATCCTCCTATAAGGCTTGAGACTACTACATGTTCACAGATTATACAAGTATTAAGGTGCATACTATCAACTAAAGAACTGGATATAAATGAGTGTGAAGTTCCAGAATCAAACATGGTTCGAACAAGATAGTCAAAAAGGGAAATCAAACCTTCAACCATGACTTTCCTACTTCGATCAGGTCCACTTACTTCCAAAGCATGCACTTGTCCAGAAGTTACTTCCCCTTGTCCTTGCTTACTAGGGCATTTCTTAGTGAAGTGTCCTACTTGTCCACAATTAAAGCAGGCTTTATTTGTCTTTCTATAGTCCTTCACAAAATGACCCATAGCTCTGCACCCATGACACTTGACTTCAGTCTTTATCTGAACCTTTTCAGGCTTTCCTTCTTGGGCCACCATTTTTCTCATCCTTAGGTTGTGCTCCTTAGCCTTAACTCCCTTATTCTCCTCTTTACCGTTCTCGTGCAGCATGTTTACAAATCTCTCGAAAGACACCTCCATCACATAGAAATCCTTACGAAGCTTAGAGAAAATTAGTCATTAGTGTCACAACCGCGGCTACTGATGGAGTTGGGAACTTCCTTGCCCTTCGGCATGCGCCGTAGCTTTAACATGCCTATGGGACCATGCCGCGATGGGGACACCCTCCGGGAAGTTGGGAGCAACAGAAAATCAGAAAAGAGAAGAAACAAAGTTTCAATAAGGGGTCGAGAGAATGTTGAATATAGCTTGAGGGGGTATGTTTTTCGGTCATCCAGGAGTATTTAGCCTTGCAAGGTGGTCCTTGCTGATTTACACGGGATTCCACGTGTCCCATACTACTCGGGTCAGAGCGTAAGTTATGATGCTTTCGGCTTTTGGACTCTCGCCATCTAGGGTGCAGCACTCCACTGCTTCGCCTCGCAGCACGACGCTTGTATTGCTCTCCCACAACCCCGTTTTCACGGTTTAGACTGCTCCCATTTCGCTCGCCGCTACTACGGGAATCGCTTTTGCTTTCTTTTCCTCTGGCTACTAAGATGTTTCAGTTCGCCAGGTTGTCTCTTGCCTGCCCATGGATTCAGAACAGATTTTATTTGAAATAGTTTTAAAAAGTTTTTCCTCTGATCTTGTAACCTTTAGCTCTGATACAAAGTGTGACACCCCACGTCCGTTAGTGTCACATATAAACGAATGCATTAAGTTTCGTGAAGCGCAACAGGTAAACATTACAAAATATTTACAAGATAGAAATAAAATAGCAGCGAAAAATTTTGAACTTCATTATTCAAATTAAAGCATTGTCTCAAAAATCCAGTTACAATGAAAACCAATTGAATCAAATCTGTCTCATAAGAAAACATCTCATAAACCAAAATATTAGAGTAATCATATCCCTTGCCATAAGCCATACTAAAGTAGGGAGCAAGTCAAAACAGCAAGTCTTAAGAAATCAACGTCAAGTCCAAGTTGTAAAAGAAATACTAGTCACTGTTGAGTGCTTCCACTTTGAAGACCTGGGGGAAGGAAGAAAGATGCAAAAAGGAAAGGGTCAGACATAAAGTCTGGCGAGTTCCAATGATTTACAAATATGTATAAATTAGAGTTACCAAGACATGTAAATAAGACTAGACGAGGGAGGTACAATGTCATATGGATAAGATAAAAAGAACAGACATGAATAACAGGAATAAATCATGATCGAGTAATGCTTAACGTTTATATCCTAAACAGGTATGTCTGCACCAATACTAGTATAACAAGTTTTAACAGGATTAGGTTCTTTTCCTGATTACATACCATCAGGATTAACAGCAGGATTAATAACAAAATATAAAATCAGGGTTATACAACTGGATTAGGTGTACCCTAATTACATAACAAGATTAGGTGTTAACCTAATTACATAACAGCAGGATTAACAACAGGATTAGGTGTACCCTAATTACGTAACAGGATTAGGTGTTACCCCAATTGCATAACAGCACAATTATATGTACCCTAATTACAACACATGTGATTGGCTCCCTATTACCTGAATACCTTATGTCATTCCCGGCATTAGGCTGTATCACTCCTAACCCAGCAACTTAGAGAACACATCAATATCCATAGGCGTTTTGATGTCTTAGGTCCCGTAGCCAATCCATGCACGCTCATGACTCTGTCTGAAACACCCCCTAACATTCTCAAAACCTTTGAACCTCTTACTATCCAGATCAGTAAAGCGTGCCCTAGCCCCTACCTAGTGCGAGGCCCCTACCGAGATACTAACAGGGATACTGATTGATATGGGTTCCAAACAGCAGATTGATACAAGCCAAACCCCATAAGCTTGTGCCCCCAAAACCAAACTCGATACCACAGCAGAACGAGGGACCTCCTAGCTTATTAATAATCAGGTTTTAACCTAGTAGGTTTAGGTTCATTAATAAGCTTGGTTGTAATATTACATTTTTTATGAAAATGTTATTTTGCGTACAACCCTCCCAAAACAAGCACCTGCCCAGATGTACATGTATAATATAGTAATTCAATTTACTAGCCTACATTTGGTACTTACATTTTCATAGCATGTAATTTAATTAATGTTTGTATTAAGTCTAGTCTAACATTTATACATATATACATATTATCCATTCTCATTACATTACAGTATGTATGCATATTATCCTCAAGTTTCAGCAAGTACAATCATATGCATATTTTACATATCTACATTATAGCACGCATGCACATTTTACATTTTAAAATGATAACAGATATGCATATTACATTTCTAAATGAAAGCAGGTATGCGTATTTTACATTTCTAAATGACAACAGGTTGGCATATTTTATATTTCTAAATGACAGCAGGTATGCATATTTTACATTTCTGAATGTCGGCAGATATGCATATTTCACACTTCTAAATGACTGCAGATATGCATATTTTACATTTCTAAAATGAAAATAGATATTTATATTTCTTAATGACAGTAGGTATGCATGATTACACTTCTCAAATGATAGCAGGTATGCATTATATTTCTTAAATGACATCAGGATCCAAAATTACATTTCTTAAATGACAACAAGTATGCATAATTACATTTCTTAATGACGGCAGATATGCATATTATCATATTCTAAATTACAACAGGTATACATGTTATCATATTACAACATTTATAAATTTTATGCAAATTATCCTCAAATTGCAGCATTTATAAATTACCATTTCGTATGCCCATTATTCATCAACTATATCCCCAAGTTACGGGTTTATGCATAATCTTCATTTCTAGCAAGTATATATACATGGTTCTTTTTCTATTGGTTACAGCAAGCTTAAACATTTGTAAATTTTTCTTTTTTCCCAAATCAATACAAGTATATAACATGCCTTAATTGTTCTTTTGTATCATTTATTATTTCCCCAAACATACGCTTTAATCGAGTTTAGCCTAGGCTTTTAACGCCTAGTCCCGACGTAAAATATTATGGGAAAATGGAGAAGAAGAATAGAATCAAATAGGCATATAGGAAAGACTGGAAATAAAAATAAAACATAGAAAATGGAAAAAGAAAGATAGATACATATAACTTGTTAATTTTTCAACATTATAGGCATATGTATAACTTGTTAATTTTTTAACATTACAGGCACATGTACAACATCACAGGAATATGTATAACATCATAGGCATATGTATAACTTGGCATAACATCATAGGCATATATACAACATGTATATGTATAACAGGCATATGTGATTAACAGTGAAAATATGTATAATATTTATTTTACTAACACTGTAGATCTTAACCAGTTTTATTTAACTGTCATGTTCGAGGCCTGAGAAATCAGATCTGTAAATAACCAAAACTCACAGTGAGTCTTAATGAAGACAAATATATATAACACTAGGCCACAGAAAGTCCAAGTCCAATCCAAGTTGTATGTATGTAAGTATTGATGTTGTCTCTACTTGGTCCAATCTCTAGCAGCATTCCCCCATTATATGTTTATAATTTTTAGAATAGTTTCACGGAGGTAGAAGAAGATATGAAGAATTTGTGTGAATTTCAGAATGAGGGAAGTCGTCTCTGTATAGAGTTACAGAGCCAACATCAACCCTTAAATCTTAGGTTTTAAATCTGAACCAAACAAGTCATGCTGAGTCAACATGAGTCCAAGTACAGAAAATGAATCTACCCAAAAATCTGTCTGAATTCAGAAAATTTTGTTAAGTGGGTTGACCCACTATTCACCTTGGGTCGACCCACTATTCACCTGGATCGCACTATTCATTCTGGGTCTTTATTTGGAATTTTATTTATATATAAGCTTCTTATGTGTATACAAGCTTCTAGAACCTATAACTTCTTCATACGTTATTCGTTTTATGCAAACTTGGGGTCTATCTGAATTGGAATTCCGAGACGAACGCAACAGTAATGCCATGGTTATAATGTATTATATTTTGGAGTGTTACAGACGCGATGATCATATGCTTGCAAGGCGGGGTGAGCCGCTTGCTCAGGTTGCATCGAATCCCTTTGGGATTAGATTTTCGCATCACTTAGGATGCGAAAATCATATCCCACAGTGGGATGTGATTTTTCCTCCTCCCAACCATGGGCGGTACGATTTTCTACTGTGTGTTATTCTAGGATGTGATTTTCTGCTAATTGGTGCCTAAATCCTACCTACTCCCACCTAACCACTCCACTATAAAACCACCCGAGCTCATTGTTACAAGGGTTGGGGAAAATTGCTGATTTGACATCTCTCTAGAGCTCCAAGGGACCTTTTTAATAGCATCTTTGATTTGAGGAAGAAGACGACAAAATTGGCTTTTTCCCAACAACCACATATAAGGACTATGACTTCAAATTACATGGAAATGCTTGTAATTAAATGCCTAGAAGAGGCATATAGCTTGTAAATCATTATTGTCGATAAAATATCAGTAGCTCTTCCAAAGTGGACGTAGGCCCCTCACTAGACCGAACCATTATAAATCTCAAGTGTCATTTATTGCTTTACTAGTCTTCTGCACTTACTTTTCCTTACGCAAAACCACATTCTTAAGTAATTAAGAATCTTGGGTGTTGGCAACATTTTTGGCATCAACAGTTTCAAATTTTGCAAGTGATAACAATGTTTACTTTATATTATCCTAATTATTGTCTTGTAAAAGATATGCAAAATAATGAGGTTCTCTTGCAGGGTGAAGAGTGGAATGGTATCTACATATTTAATTTTGTGAGATTGCAAGACACCAAAGCCAAAGAATCTGAAAATCATCAAAGAAATCCTAGGAGAGATATATGTAGTAATCTATCTGAATTAGAATGTAATAAGATTGCAGACATGTGGCACTACAAATTAGGACACCCCAATAAAAACATTGTACAACAAGTTTTGAATAATAGTAATGTAAAATTTAGTAGTATTGATTTACCTTATGTGTGCACATTCTGTCAAATGGGGAAGAGTCACAAACTATCTTTTGATGACTCAACAACCAAATATAATCACCTACTTAAACTAGTTGCAACAGACCTATGGGGTCCAACACCAGCCAACTCTGACTACTGTTTTTCATAGATGCATACTCCAGGTATACCTGGATATATTTTTGCAGAAAAAATTCTAAAACAGATAAAATAGTTATGCAATTCATAGATCTAGCTGAAAGGCTTACTGGCCACAAACTGAAGATGCTGCAATCAGATGGAGGAATATAGTATAAACCACTCTGTGGATATTTTCAGAAAAATTGAATTATTCACAGAGTGACAGTTCTCTATACATCTGAAAAAAAATGGATTAACTGAGAGAAAACACAGACATATAGTAGATACTAGTCTTACCCTAATAGCTTAAGCTCATTTACCACTGAAATTTTGAATTGAATCATTCAACTCAACAGTGTACCTCATCAATAAATTACCAAGTAAAGTGTTAAACGGTTCAAACCCTACAGAAAAATTATTTCATGTAAAACCAGATTAATCAATGGTGAGAATATTTGGTTGTCTGTGTTTTCCTCATCTAAGACCATATAATAAACATAAGCTAGAATTTAGGTCTTCCCCATGTACCTTTTTGGGATATCCGAGCAATCAAAGAGATTATAAATGTTTAACTAGCAATGGAACAATAATAGTATCCAAACATGTTGTATTCAATGAACAAGTGTTTCCAACTGCTAGTAAAACAATTAAAACATCCCAAAAAGTGTACAATCCTCAATTTTCAATAACTAATATACCATTATGTCAAGAAAACAAGGAAGAAGACCAGAACATATCAGGTCACCAACAAGGCATACATGATCATAGTGCAGATCACATGCCTAAAGAAACACCAAAGCCTCCAGATTTCAATGCTAATTTTACAACAAGCAATCAATGTGAAGAAACAACATCTGAAAATCAGGAAAGAAACACTGAAGATCCAGGTCACTACAACAAGTCAGAGACCAGTACACCACATGACTACCAGATAAAACAATGGGATTTTCAGGCCTAAAATATATGCAATAAATCTAGAAACAAAAGAGCTAGAAAATTTTGCAGCAAGCAATGAGCAATGATAATTGGAACAAAGCAATGGAAGAAGAGATTAATGCACTCTGAAAAATAAAACTTGGGAATTAGTCAAAAAACCAAAAGACAAAAACATAGTAGGTAGCAGATGGACTAATAGGATCAAAAAGAATTTTGATGGAACAATACAAAAGTATAAAGCCAAACTTATAGCAAAATGGTACACACAAGAGCATGGACTAGACTTCAATGAAACATTTTCTCCAATTGTAAAGCTAACTACAATAAGAGTTGTTTTAACACTAGCACTACATAACAATTGGAAGATCAGACAACTGGTTGTGAACAATGCATTCCTTAATGGAGTACTAGAAGAAGAAGTAAACATGCAACAACCTATGGGATTCAGCAATGGCAATGACAACATAGTGTGCAAGCTCAATAAATCAATTTATAGGTTAAAGTAGTCTCCTAGGGTTTGGTTCAACAAACTTAAATCAGTTTTACTGAATTAAGTTTTTAACCAACCAAATTTGATAATTCTCTCTTTATCAAAATTTCCAATAAAATTTACATTTACATATTAATCTATGTGGATGATTTTATTGTGACAGGTAACAATGAAGAAGAAATCAACAACATGTGACACAACTTGACAGTCAATTTTTTATTAAGGATTTGGGTGAATTAAATCATTTTCTTGGAACTAATGATAGAAGGAAATCAAGCTCAGAACTACATCTATGCCAAAGAGAATACATAGCAGATATACTAAGCAAATCTAGAATGGATAAAGCAAATGCATTACCCACACTATGATAAGCAATCTAAATTTGACAAAACAACAAGGATAAGAAATATCAAATGACAAACAATACAAAAGTGTGGTGGGGGCATTACAATATGTCACAATTACAAGACCAGATATAACATTCAATGTAAATAAAGTGAGTCAATTCATGCAATAACCATCAACAGACCACTGGAAAGTAGTCAAAAGAATATTAAGATACTTAAAAGGAGCAATGGATTATTGATTAAACATGAAAGCTGGTAACAATCTAAATATTACAGGATTTGCAGATGCAAACTAGGCAAATGATTTAGATGATAGAAAATCTACTATGGGATATTTCATTTACATGGGTGACCATCCAATTTCATGGTGTGCTAAAAAGCAAATAACAATATCTCGCTCTAGCACAAAAGCAGAGTTCAGGAGTGTAGCAAGTACTACATCAAAAATAATTTGGATCGAATATCTATTCAGTGAATGGAAAATCATAATTAGCTGAAAACCAATGATATGGTGTGATAATTTAAATACAGTGTCACTTATAGCAAACCCAATACTTGACTTACGAACAAAACACATGTAATTGGATTTATACTTTGTTCACGAGGGGGTAATTAGCAAACAATTATAAGTAAACCATATACCTTCCTGTTTCCAGAAGGCAGATATATTTACGAAACCACTACAAGTTACCAATTTTATCAAATTAAGAAAAGAACTACAAATTAAAGAATACCAGAGTAGCGGGAAGAAAGTAAAAGCAACCGACGGTTAGAAAATGACAACAAACCAGTTGATTTCAACAACAAGAGGAGAATCGAGCAAATGAAGACAAAAATGAAGAACGGCGAAAACCCTAGCTCGGATTAAAGAGGGAATAATGGAGATAATAAATCTCATGTGATAGCCACCAATATAATATCAATACAAAGCCCACAAATACAAGTAGTACAAGGCCCGAAGGCATTACATTACTCTACGCATATATCAGGCCAAGCCCAGTATTCTATTTATTTACATTACTCAGTCCAACTTGTATTATTTTCCTAATTTACAATCTTTCCTATTTTACACATTATTACCATTGGCTTACAAGCTTATATATATGTATCACATCTTTGTACATGATAATCAATCAATCAATAACTAATAAAATCCTCTCTGTTATAATTTCTTCATGTATATAATCTGTGTTACTATATTTTAATACAGAGAAATAATTCAAGCAAGCCTCAGCAGATCTAACATAAAGTATTCAACATATGCCTTTTAGCTTTATTATTGGCCATAACATCCAAACAAATTAATAGTCTTACGTTAAAAGTAAAAAGAAAAAATAACATGTCAATTAAAAGAATAGTGAATGCATGTTATAATCTAGTCTGGAGATCTCTGTAAATAAATATCGCATATTTATGCATATAAATGAATGTTGAAATTAAACTATTACTTTCAAACCACCTCTCCTTAAATGTGAATTTAAGGTTCCTTTCAGACATTACTTTAATAAACCTCTCCTAATAATGCCCACCTACAAAATCCAATGCATAGACGTTCAAACAGTGAATCTAAGTAGTATATGCATAAACGCATCAAAATAATATGATCTCATCAGAATTGAGCATACCTTGCCATGAAATCGCTTAGTCATAGGGCCAACCTATCTCCGCATGCTTCAATTACTGATAATATGTTTCACAAATTTGTATGGAACTTCGAAAATTATCACCATAATCAACCAAAGACTAACAACTACATCAACATGAGTATTTCTAAGTAATGCTGATTCTATTAGAAATTAGATACTTTTAAAAATCAACACCACCCCTGGGATCCAATATACAGACAACATGGAATTTCATTACAATGTCCCATATTCCCCACAATCGTACAATTCCATCAGTGACAGCAAAGAGAAAACAACAAAAGTATGCCATTTAAGGAAAAAGTTTATGTATGGCTGAATAGGCCATTTTTTAATAGCATTAGAACCTACGTAATGATCATTGCCAACTTAATTTACGAATTATTTCACATAAGTTTTTAGATAATATGGATATTTTTTTCCTTTTTTCCGATTTTCCTTTTTTTTAAGCTAGTAACTCCACCGATATAGTTTTCTATACAACCTTCCCTAAGCCAGGGTAAAGGAGGAGGGTTGTGATAGGTTTGGTAAGCCAACGTAAAATCTTAGCGTCTCTTATGGATGTGGAACCTTCTGATTTTTCGTTAGGACGTAACCCTCTTAGCTATGCACTATATCGAGGCTCGGGTATGGTGTTAAATAGGTAAGGACAAGGTCGCCACTCCCTTAGTGGAGCGCTATATCGTGGCTTGGGTATGGTCTTAAATATGCAAGGATTGGGCCGCCATTCTCTTAGTGACACGCTACATTGATTCCCTAGTATAGTGATAAGTGAGCATGGGTCTTCGCATCTTTCTCGGGGGGTGCAAGGGGCAAGGAAGCTAGTCGACGATAGAAGGGTTCAATTATGTAGTTGGAATATAGGGTCCTTAACAGGAAAGTTAGGAGAGATAGTTGATACTATGATTAGGAGACGCGTAAACATCTTGTGCGTTCAAGAGACTTGATGGATGGGTCAGAAGGTGAAGGAGGTAGAGAACATGGCTTCAAATTATGGTACACGGGTGAAGTACATAATAAGAACGGGGTAGGCATATTGATTGACAAGAAACTTAAGAATGAAGTGGACAACGTCAGGAGGATGAGGGACATAATCATCCTGGTTAAGCTAGTTGTTGGTGATACGGTTTTGAATGTTATTAGTGTATATTCCCCATAGGTAGGTCTAAGTGAAGAAGCAAAGAGGAAGTTTTGGGAAGATTTGGATTTCATGGTTAGAGATGTGGCTAAAGCGAGAAACTTTTTATAGGAGGGGACTTCAATGGCCATGTTGGCTCATCTAGCGAGAGATTTGAGAGAGTGCATGTCTGTTTTGGTTTTGGCGGTAGGAACAAGGGGGTAAAGATAAACTGAATTTTGCTTTTTCTTATGATCTCATGATTTTTAATACCCTCTTTAAAAAGAAACAACCACATCCGATCACCTTCAGTAGTGGCCAACATTCTAGTCATGTTGACTTTATTCTAACTATAAGAGGCACTAAACGAGATTGTGTTGATTACAAGGTCATACCTGGAGAATGTTTCGTCTCACAACATTAGCTCTTGGTATGCATGTTTTGTCTTCAGGTGGTGAAGGATAAGAGAGTGAATATTAGTAGGAAGAGATGGTGGAAACTCAAAGGAGACACCTCATGTGTGTTTAAAGATGGAGTGATGGGAGAAGGGGCTTGGAACATGGAAGAAGAAGCAAATGTCATGTGAAATGCAATTGCAACTTGCATTCGGAAAGTAGCTATTGAGATGTTTGGGATAACAAGAGGAAATAAGCGAGAACCCAAGGATTCGTGGTGGTGGTGGAAATACGATGTGTGAAAGGCTATCAAGGAGAAAAAGAAATGCTACAAATGTATGCACCATCATAGGAGCGAAGAGAACATGCACAAGAACAAAGTGGCAAAGAAGACTGCAAAGAGAGTGGTAAGTGAAGCAACGGGTCAAGCGTATGAAGATTTGTATCAAAGGCTAAGTATGAAGGGTGGTGTAAGAGACGTCTCCAGAATAGCTTGGCTACACGAGAGGAGGACAAGAGACTTCAACCAAGTTAAATGAATTAAGGGCGAGAACGATAGACTTTTGGTAAAGGACGACGAGATAAAAAAATAGGTTGAGAGAGTACTTCGATAAGCTTTTCAACGAAGAAATAGATGGCTCCTCGATCGAGTTGGAATACTTTGTCGACATCACCAACAGATATTTTGTTTGGAGAATTCAAGAGGCTAAGGTGAAAGGGGCATTAAAACAGATGAAAACAGGCAAGTCGGTAGGGAAAAAAAATACTATATGAATCACAGATTAAATATCACAACAGAAATAATCACAAATGCAGATATAAACAAAGATAAAATGCAGAAAAGGAAAGAACACACGGGATTTTATATTGGTTCGGAATACTCCAATGTCCAGTCCTGCATAATGTTGGATTGTGCATAGTTTTATTAATATCAGTATCCAATTACAACACCCATGGTTTCATGGCTACAATGTTAACACCGTTTCAACACCCGTGATTTCACAGCTTCAAGGTTGTTAACACCATTTCAACACCCTTGATTTCACGCTACATTGTTAACACCGCTCCTTTTCCTTAATTTATGAGCTATAAGGAACACACCCTTTCCTTTTCCTTGATTTCAGGGAAACAAGGAACACCACCTTCCTGATTCTGATTACAATTGTCATAGAACTATTGAGTAGCACTTCCAAAAAGAGAGTATTTGATAGAGATTAAAAATAGAAGAAGAATGGTATAATTTGTGCTGAAATTGGCAGAGTATAATTGTAGAGACTTAGAAAATTAAGAGGAACAATGGTGGTATGTAAAGTATGGAAAAAGGAGATGATAGATTATTAAAAAATCGAAATAAATCCCTTTATAGAGTGTTCCAAGAGTCACAACCGTTTTTGGAACGTTTTAAAATGAAAAGACACAACTTTTTAAATTTAAAAATTTGTGACAATTATATGTCGACATGTCAAAACATGTATGTCGACATATATATATTAATTTGAATTTTAAATCATTTTTCAAGTATTTAAGCCAATATATATTCTGGAAATTCCTGAAATAAAACTAGTTGTTTAAAACATAAATTTTCAAATATAAAAACATAATTAAATATATGATTTAGAAACTATATACATATGATATAAAACTGCATAATTATAAACACATATAATTATAAACATATATAGTTATAAAACTATATATATATATATAAACATAAGGAGCTTAGGAATTATATTTGAAATCATAATTTAAAATAAAGTTTGAAATCAATTTGAAAATAGTTTTAAATCTATTTGAAAAGAAACAATTTGAAAACAAAATTTGAGTGTTATTCCGAGTTTTACATACTAACTAGACTTCATTACTCTGATAATCTTGAACTCTTGATATCTTGATACTCATGAGTCTTGATTCTCATTTGAAATCTTAAATCTCTTAAACTGTACAGTCTTCAATAATTATTTCCTGCATATAAAACCTGTATTTACATACACACACACATATATATATATTCTGGATAAAAGTGTTAGTATATATATTTTATAATCAATAATGATATTGACTGAAACAAGGTTGTTTTCATCAATACATCATCAATATTCAGTTCTCCAACAGAAGAAAGATCTTCACATGCTTTTTATTGATTTGGAGAAAGTTATGACAGGGCACCGAGAAAGGTTATGTTGTGGACGCTAGAAAGGAAGAGGGTGCCATCAAAGTATGTTACCCTTATCAAGGATATGCACGAGGAGGTTGTGACTAGTGTCAGGGCATGCTATAGTGAGACCAGTGACTTTCCCGTTAACATAGGGTTACATCAAGATTCGGCTTTGAGCCCCTATATTTTTGCATTAGTGGTGGATGAAATCACAAAAGGTATACAAGGGGAGATTCTTTGGTGTATGCTCTTTGTTGATGATGTTGTGCTAATTGATGAAAGTAGAATAGGGGTTAATAGACAACTAGAATTATGGAGGGAGACCTTAGAATCGCAGGGTTTTGGGTTTAGCAAAAATAAAACAAAGTATATGAAGTGTGAGCTCAGCGGTGCCAGGTCAGATGATGGAGAGGTCACCCTGGCCGATCGAGTAGTACCTAAGAAGGAATCCTTTCGATATTTAGGATCTATGTTGCAGTTTGATGGGGAGATTGATATGGATGATAGTTTTAGAGTTCAAGCAGGATGAGTGAAATGGATACTAGCATTTGACATTTTCTATGATAGGAAAATTCCACAGAAGCTTAAAGGAAAGTTCTATATAACAACAATCAGACCTACGATGTTATATGATGTGGAATGTTGGCCTACTAAAAGGCAACACGTCCAGAAGATAAGTGTAGTAGAGATGCATATGCTGTGTTGGAGCTGTGGGCATACCTGACGAAATCAGACTAGAAATAATGATATTCGGGACAAACTTGGAGTTGCACTTATTGAAGAGAAGTTAGTCTGACACCGCTTGAGATGGTATGGACATCTCCAACATAGACTGCATGATGCAACTGCGCATGTTGGAATTATAGGTCACGCCGAAGGCCCAAAGAGACGTAGGGGTCGACCTAAAATGATTGAGAGGAAATAGTAAAAAGAGATTTAGGAAATTGAGTATATCTGAAGAGCTGGTATCAAATAAGAGTTCATGGGAGTTAGCAATCCATGTACCAAAACCTTAGGTTTTCTGGGCTTTTTTGCCACATTACAACTACTTTTATTATCATTTAATTATTTTAAACTTTATTTTACATTTATTAAAGTTTTAACTTCTTTTTTTTAAGGTTCCATCTCTAACCAACCCCAACTTGTTTGTGATTTGTGGCTTAGTTGTTTTTGTTGCCTCTTTTTAATCTAGTAATTTATAGTACATTTTTAGATAGAATAGCCACTTAATTATGTAAGGCCAAAGAAGAATTACATATTTTGCTTATAAAATAATTTACATGTAAATTTGAAATCATAATATTTTATAGTAGGACATAACACTACAGAAATTAAGCTTTCTGGTTCGAACCAATGGTTCTAGAGATTTTCATCAATATATTAATTTATTAAGTGATATAATAGTCAATTATACAAAAAAAAAATCTGAAAAGCTTCTTTGTGATTATTTTGGAGGCTTGCCAAGGATTGGGTACCATGGACACAATATGAAGCTTACATAAATAAAAAGAATTCGATTGCCTATTAAAAAGTGTTAGATAACCCTAAATTATCACAAAAGCAATTGGCAAAGTAAAGGGTGAACTTTTAATATTTATATAGATTTATTTTACAAATTCCCCGATGTGGGACTTGTCTCAACACGCCCCACACGTGTGACATATCCTGAGTCGAGCACGTTTATTGGGTGATGTGGATAAGTGTGACAGTTATGTGCACATGAATTAAACCCGCTCGATACCATGTGAGAACCCCAAATTATCACAAAACCAATTGGCAATATGAAGGGTGAACTCCTAATAGTTATACTTATTTATTGTACAAATTCCCCGATGTGAGACTTGTCTCAATGCTATGGACATTACGCACATTGGAATTGAAGTATAGATGAACCCAAGTAAGTATTTTTAAGAAATTTGATAAGGGTTCCATCAGCTAAAAGAATATGAGTGTTTCCCAATTTGCTAAAGAAAACAATGATTACTTTGAATTTTACCTAAATGCATGAATAGTTAAAGATATAATAAATCAAAAAATTATTTGCAAGGTAAAGAAAACAAGGAGCTATATAGATTTGACATTATTAATTCCAAAACTCCTAAACATAAAGAAAACACTTGTGTAATGACTGTTATGTATGATTCTGAATGTTGTAGAGAACCTGATTGCGGTTACGACTGGCGGTAAAATAAAATCCCCATACGAAAATGATTTCTCCTATGTGTGGTTTTGTATATACGCAGTTAGGTAAGCTTTTATGGCTTAATTTTTTCTTTATCCATTATTTGTTTTTGTTACAACTCCCTGCTCTTTAACATTGTGCGTTATAAATGTTTCCAATGCTTCATTTGGGCGCTTGCATTCGTTTTTCCATGGATTGATCTTTGAGGGTATGCATTTTTTTTATACATTTATAAAAGAGTTCTACATCCTTTTATAAGCATTTGTAAAGCTAAGCTATTTCGTAAATGGTCCTTGTTTCCTTTTAATGCCCAACTTTCATGCACTTTTGTTGCCTTCTGCTTTGCAATCATTATTGACCATTTCAATAAATGCTTTGTTATTATGCTATTGCATTATTTTGAATTTGATTTATCATACATCTATAGACTTCGTGAAGATAATCCAAATATAAAACCCCATGGCTGCTTCTGCCTACAACATACACACCATATGCCCCTTAATAAGGTGCAACTTATGTTACATGTTTTAGAATTGATTACAACATTTGAAACTATTAATATATTTCACCGTTCCACAAAATAATTAGATAAAATGTGTAACAAACCGAATTGTGACCTTTGACTATTGTCCTTTTTTACTCATACTAAATTGTCACAACGCATACTTTACACATTTCCTATTGTCATATTACATTTTTCGTGCTATTCATGACAAATATTAGAAGTTAATTAATCACCTTGTTTGATGCATGATTCAAGTACATTGATCACCTGGTTATTGGCCTGATATAAGTTGCTTCATCTCCCTTGCACTTCTTTATGATATAACTGCCAATTAAACAACTAATTGTCTTTTATTTTGTTGGTCTAAGATGTTTTTAAAACCATTATTCTTGGCATAGTTCAACTAAATATGATAGCCAATTTAAACCAAAGATCATTTCCTTTCTCTCCGTCTTCCTCTCTACATGTGTGTATACATGTGTGCACGTGTATGTGTTTTTTTCGTACACACATATAAACCTACAAATTAAATTGAATATGCATATATGTATGTATATATATATACACATTATTTATATACTCTCTTATAGTGAATGAATGCCATAAAAGAGAGTTTGAAATCTATTCAAAGTTTGCTTGTAATATACAAAGAAATAAGAGTCCTACGTTATATGTAGATGAGAAAAATAAAACATTTTTTTTATAAAAAAAGGTCGAAGATATGGTATTGGTGCCTCGATAATACAAATCATGGAAGGTAGAAAATTTTTAGGCCAGTGATTGAATGCGTCGAACAACATAACTATGCATTCGGTTATGCAACTCCATTTCTTTGTATATAATCCACAAGGCAGATTCCCTCAAAAGCTCAACTCAGGTTGAAGATAATTGTTCAAATAGATTTTATACAACAATATTGCGCATATATGCTATTGGTGCCTTACCATCTTTTTTTGAAGATCATTTATATCCTCAAACGTCGTATATGTTGATACTTTATCCAAATATAACTGATACCATTATAGTGTTATATGAAACCTAATTTTGATTGATAATTTATCCACTTCAATACAAACATGCTAATTTTAACTTAGCAATGTATTGCCAAACAAATTGTATTTTCCCTTAGCAATGAATAATCAAGTGTGTAAATAGTAAACTGATGTTAAACGGCAAAGTGCAACAAAATTAGTGGTATATACAAAAAGAAAAAAATGGTAGGTGTTCACATTTAGTAAGGTCTGTCAAGATGTTTCATCCATAAAGTAGTGTGTGTGTGTGTGTGTGTGTGTGTGTGTTTTATGATTTCTAAAAAATTACTAAATGTGTAATTTTTGTTTCTATAATATTTCTAAATGCCAAACCCAAAAAAAATTACCTATTGATTCTCACTGTTGAATATATACCAAGATATGATCTTTTTGCTTCTAATCAAAGTTAGGCCTAAAAGTGCTTATTTCTGTGTGGTTTCTACACTTTTTTATAAAGGAAAGAAAGAATAATGGGAAAGTTTTCCTATATGGTATTATATCCATATCTAGCAATACATTTTTGTATATGGTATTATATCCATATCCAGCTATACACTTCCATATGTAACAAAGCAACAGCCACATGCCCATTATTCAAGCAATGGTCACATGCCTATTATTCAAGAAATTTACATTTATTTCTTGTATTATAAATAAAGGACTCCTCTATACAATTTGTATCATCTTGTATTACAATTCTTCAATAATAAACTGATGTTTCATCTCAATTCTGTTTTTTATCATGATATCAGAGCATCATTTAGGCTTAATAGCCATCGATCCATATTCATCGTTTGGTCATCATGCCCGATGATACTACTTCATCAGCTTCTGACAATGCTACTGGAATGATTGAAAGCCTTATTGTTTCTGACAAACTCACCAAAATTGTAATTATTCCTCAATCACAACTAATTATAGTGCAATTGGACAAAACAATTACTTGCTTTGGAAACTTCAGATCGAGACTGCAATCCAAGATTATGGCCTTGAAGGCTTCATCATGAGGACATTATCAGTTCCTCAAAAATTCATTACTGGCCAAGAGAATAAAATAGTTAGTAATGAAGAATACATAAAATACCATAGGCAAGATCGTTTAATCAGTCCATGGCTATTATCCTATATCAATCAAAGCTTATTACCATAATTAATTGGCTGCAAAAGTGCTAACGAGATACGAATAATAATGGAAAAATCCCTCAACAACCAGTCAACTACTAAAGTCTTGTTTTATAAAAGACAATTGCAAAAAAATAAAGAAGGACAACATTACCATGAGAGACTACTTGAGCAAAGTTAAATCTGCTTGTGACATGTTAGAAGCTACTGGACATAAAGTGCAAGATTTTGAACAAATCTTGACTATTCTCAATGGCTTAAGTGAAGAATGTAAGGCTGTAGAAGACATAATTTCCTCACAAAAGAAATTCTCATCTCTTGGTGATGTTCACTCTTCTTTATTAGCAAATGAAGCTAGGCTTGAAGGCAAGAAAGCTCAAGAAAGTGACTTCTCTATTGACCACGTAGTTAATAAAAGTAATGATAATAACATAAATCAGATAAGTGATAATTACATAAATGAGCAAACCTTTCAGAGGGGCAACCCCACCAACAAAGGAAGAGTTGTTGGAGGAAGCGACGCTAGATTAACAACAACAATCAACCAAAGTGTGAAATATGTGAGAAGAATGGCCAAATTGCTATCAAGTGTTATTTCAGATATAATTCAAACTACTTAGTAGGCCAAGCCAGCAAAAACAGTCAACGAAACACCAATTTCACTGCCAATTTAGTGCAAGGACAGGCAGAAGCAATTAATCACAATAAAAAAAAATAGAGCTGGCCATATTCAAGGTAAATCATGGTTCCCAAACTTAGGAGCTAGCCATCATATAACTAACAATTTGAGCAACCTGAATCTTGAGAACAAAGAACACAAAGGTAAACAAACTATAAGCATGGGCAATGAAAATTGTGTTAAAGTCTTTCATACTGGAACTGGTAGTATCATTGGTAATAGGCAATTATTTTTGCATAATTTACTAAGCGTACCCACTAATAAGAAAAACCTAATTAATGTGTCTCAATTTGCTAAAGATAACAATGTCTACTTTGAATTTAATTCCCTAAATACTGTATAGTTAGAGACATATTAACTAAGAAAATTCTTCTACATGGTAATGTTGTGAAGCGACTCTATGAATTCAATATCAACAACCATAATACTACTATCAATGATCACCCACATTGTAATCTGGTTGATATAACTGATGAAGTTCAAACTAGAAGTACTTTTGACTTATGGCATTATAAGTTAGGGCATCCTTGTTGTGATATGCGATACTATACGTGTTGGATTGAAGAGGATGAAGATAGCATCGAGTGGGAGGAAGCGGAGTGCAAATCAGAGCTTGTTGGGGGAGATTGTATTATGGTGTAGTGAGGTGAAGCTGAGAGCTTCAGCATAGACGCCTGTCGCTCCTTGGACAGACGTCTGTGACTACAGGGAACAATTTCCCGAGGGTCTCAACAGACGTCTGACCAAAGGGGGACAGATGTCTGTTGTTAGGAAATGTTTTTCCCGAGAGCTCCAACAGACGTCTGTCATATGACGACAGACGTCTGAGCTGAGTGCTCAATGAATTCCCAGGATGGGACAGACGTCTGTCAGGTCTAATGACAGACGTCTGAGGCGGCCAATGGGCTATTTCGGGCGGGAAATAAGCAAGCTAATTTGTGACTAATTCGGGGGCAATTTGGGTAATTGGCCAACCTCTATATAAGCTATTTTCTGAAGTGAATTAGGAAGAGCTTGAAGACTTGATTTGGGATCAAGGGTTTATTCTCAAGGGAGAATTAGGGCTTATAACCTAATTCCAATTCTTCAATTCTATTCTCCTCAAACTCTTTTCTATATTGAAATATAGTGATTATTGGATCAGTCTCTTGTATTCCTTTCATCGTGGTAATAAAATACTCTCTCCAAAGTGGACGTACACTAACAAGATGTTAGTGGAACCACTATAAATCCTTGTGTGATTTATTTTTGCTACTTTGTCATTATTTTCTTGCTTGTGATTGTGATATGGATTGTTCGTGTTTGGTTGATATTGGTTTTGTGACTAGAGTTATTGCTTTGGTTGTTTTTGCAAGTCTAACAACGTTCTAGTCTTCCGCTAGTGCATTGTGGTTTAGATATCTGATTCAAGTGGTCTTCAATCGGATTAATCACAACGGTTACAACAGTTGGTATCGGAGCTATTTTGCTGCTTATTAGATGTTTGTGAAAATGCCGGAGATGGATAATAGCTCGGTAAGTCCTTCAATCGGAAGTCCGAATAGTGTGTCGCCATATGTACAGGGTTCGTATGCGACGTCGGGTTCTCAATTGGGTATTTACAAGTGGAATGGTGATAATGACTTTGAGAAGTGGCAATGGAAAATGAAAGCGGTTCTTAGGCGGAATCGGGTGCACCGAGTAGTATTTGATACTCACTTATTGCCAAGTGATATCTCGGATGTTGGGAGAGAGGAGATGGAGGAATGGGCTTACACTACTCTTCAACTTGCTATGGGGGAGAATGTGATCTCCGAAATTAGTCGTGAGACTACCGCTAAAGGTATTTGGGACAAGTTGGAAGAACTTTATATGAAGAAGTCGCTCACTAATCGTTTGATCTTGTTGCGAACATTTTTCACCTTCAAGATGAAGGAGGGTAATTCGCTTAAGGCACATTTGAATGCCTTTGATGAATTGCTTATGAAGATGAAGGCCGTTGATTTGAAGATTGAGGAAGAGAAAAGGGCAATGATATTATTGTGTTCATTGCCGGATCGCTATACGGGTTTCTCAAATAGTTTGATCTATGGTCGGATACCTTGACTCTAGATGATGTCAAGACGGGTCTTCTTAGTGAGGAGTTGAGAGATCAAATAAAGGAGATGAGTGAGGGTAGTAGTTGAGCTAGTAGTAGTCATGGGTTGTTTGTGGAGAAAGAAAATAATGTGAACAAAGGAAACCGGGGGCGTTCTAAATCAAGAAAACCCGATGGAAGAGGTAAATCGAAAGAGAGAAATGACAAGTGCTTTATATGTAAGAAACCGGGACATTGGAAAAATGAATGTCCGGACAAAGATAAGAAGGAAGTAGCATCTTCATCCGTGGCGGTGGAGAGTGGAGATGGTGAAGTAGATGAGAATGTGTTGACGGCGGTAGCAGCGAGTGTTTCGGGTAACGAATGGGTTCTCGATTCGGGTGCGTCGTATCATATGACGCCATATAGAGATTGTTTTTCGTCCTTTGAGGTCAAAGTGGGAAATGCAATTGCTATGGGAAATGGTGCTATTTGCAAGTCAATGGGTAGTGGCTTCGTGCAAACAAGGATGTTTGATGGAGTTGTTCGCACGCTTACCAAAGTTCGCTATGTTCCGGGACTTAGGAAGTCGCTTATATCTTTGGGGAAATTGGATTCTCTAGGATGCAAGATCACTATCGAGAAGGATTGCTTGAGGGTTTTCAAAGGGATCGCTTGTGGTTATGAAGGGTGCTAGGACTCATGGTATATATTTGCTTCAAGGTGTGACCATAGGAGGTGAGACTTGTGTGGGTGTTGATAGTTCTCGTGACTTGGATGCGACGCGGTTGCGGCATTTGAGATTGGGTCATGTCTCGGAGAGGAGTTTAGATATTCTTCAGAAGCGGGAGATGATTGAGGGTGAGAGTTTCAACAAACTAGAGTTTTGCGAGGAATGTGTCATGGGGAAGAAAACAAGGTTATCATTCGATGAAGGCAACCGTGACTCAAAGGAGGTTCTTGAGTATGTTCATTCAGATGTTTGTGGACCGGCACCGGTTGCTTCTTTGGGAGGAGCAAGGTATTATATCCCTTTCATTGAAGATTTGTATCGCAAGGTATGGGTGTATGTAATGGGGGCCAAGTCGGAGGCATTTGCTAAGTTCAAAGTGTGGAAGACTCTTGTCGAGAATGAGAGTGGTAAGACTTTGAAGATGTTAAGGACCGACAATGGCGGCGAATATGTCTCGCGTGAATTCTTGGAGTATTGTAAGCATCACGGGATCTAGAGACATTTTACTACACCGGGAGATCCGCAATCTAATGGAGCAGCGGAGAGAATGAACCGAACTCTACTTGAGAAAGATCGATGCTTGAGATTGACATCGGGTTTATCTAAGGGATTTTGGTCCGAAGCTTTGTCAACCGCGGTGCATATTGTAAATCAAATTCCGAGCTCGGCCATTGGTAACAAAATTCCGGAGGAAGTGTGGAAAGGGAAGAGTGTAGGCTTGAGATATCTTCATGTGTTTGGTAGCCCGGTTTATGTGCATGATCCGGGGAATGATAAGCTTGGAACTAGGGCATTCAAGGGGATCTTGCTTGGTTTCACGGATGGCGTGAAAGGCTATCGGATTGGGAATCCGAAAATGAAGAAGGTTGTTAATTCTCGTCATGTCACTTTTGATGAGTCGGCTTTATTCAAGGTGAATGAGAGCTCATCGGACGTTCCAGATTTGGTTCATGGTGAATCAAAGGAGAAGGAAGTCATTCCCACATTCCGTCCAAGTGGTAGTAGAGTTGAAGAAGCTCGTGGGGTTGAAGCGGTTGATGAAACATCACATAGTCCACATGGTTCCTCTAGTGATGATGTTGGTGATGTACATGATACTAGAGAAGTTTCGACTCAAGGTGGAGCCGAAAGGGGTTTGGGTGATAGTATTGCTACTCGGGTTGGTCGACGTGCAACAAGGCCTCCCAAAAGATATGGTGATTGGAACTACCTTAGCTTTAGTTATCATTTGGACTATGCTCTCAATGTAGTCCAAGATGAGCCGATGGACCTTGATGACGTCATGGAGTCGAGAGAGAGCTCGAAGTGGATTTGCTCCATGGAGGAAGAGATGCAATCGCTTATAAAGAACCGAATTGAGAGTTGGTTCCACTTCCTCAAGGAAACCATGCTATAGGGTGCAAATGGATTTACAAGATGAAGGATGATGGAAGGTACAAAGCAAGGTTAGTGGCAAAGGGGTTCTCACTAAGGAAAGGAAAGGAGTATGATGAAAATTTTGCACCGGTGGTTCGTCATATATCTATCCGAGTTTTACTAGCCATAGTTGTTGTAACACCCCACCTCCGCCAATGCCGCTCTTGCATGGACATTAGCTTTGGAGGGGCGTTAAACAAGGTAAACATGCATGCAGATATCACAAGACATAACATATAAGTAAAACAGAGTAGTAAAGCAGCGGATAAAACTTAGCATTTCAAAACCATAGTCATGTTACAACAAAGTACTTGGGCATTATTTTCCAACAACAAAGTCTAGATAAAAGCATAAACTGGAAAACTGAAATACATAAAGTACTATCCCCAAAATGAAGTGATAAACCATAGCTAGCTCAATGTCCAAAACCGTACATGAGCAAATCCAGTAAGCAAGCTGTAAAGATCCAAGCTAAGCTCCAATGTTCCCACCCCGAGGACCTGGGGGGGGGAACGGAAGAAAAGAGGCGAAAGAAAACAGGTCAGTCAAAAAGACTGGTAAGCCCTACTACTATCTGTCTATGAACTAGTAAAGTTAACTGGCATGAGAAGCTGAGATGAACATAAGGATAACAACATACTGGCATTATGATTAACTAACAAGATAGATAAAGGTGACATCGCATAATCAAGGTTAAGTTTTTGCACCACGGGTGTACTAGCATTCTATCATGTCAAGTAAAAACAAGAATTGCTCCCTTGGCCCAAGCTTGGCCCAATATCATGAGGTGACCTAAATCAAGGTCCAACTACACGGTCTAGTTGATCGGCTCCCTATAAGCCTAACTCGTCAAGTGTCGGTGTCATACGGCCCAAACATGAAATGTAGCTAACTGTGCTAGGTCCACCCCAGGGTGTATCAAGTCCTAGGGTGTAGACCTCGGACACCAGTCAAGTATGCACAGCCTAGATCTACTGGTACCCGTGCCTGATTCTCCAACGCTGGACTATGTGCACGATCATAGTCCGCCTGGACCTACACCGGCGTACCTACACAGTCGTCGTTTTGGTCGCTTACATGTCAGCCCAGTAATCGTGCCCCACCCTAGCCTAGCCCTAGGTCTTATGATACTATCAAGAGGGTTACTGCTGCAAAGGACCACGCAACTAGGGTTTCCTTAACGGGTTAAATGTGGTTAACCTGATCCAAACATGGATTAAATTGGTTAAGTGTTACCAAGGTTCATGACTTAACCCCGATTAACCCATCCAGCCCAAATTGATTAAGTATTAAGTGGACCATGACTTAACCCTAATCAGGAGGCATTAATTAACTTAATGTGCTTTAACCTCTCACATTAGACCTTGTTGTGGTTACTAGTTAAGCCGGGCGGGTCCGGGTAGCTTTACACCACAACTTGGTCTAACCTCGGGTTCGAGCACAACATGACCAACTTCTCACATTGGGTCCTATTGTTTGTAGCCACTAGTTAAGCCGGGCGGGTCCGGGTAGATTTATGCTACAAACTCAACCCAACCTCTAGTTGGCCACACTCATTTTCTAAGTGTCATGTCCATTATTTTTCCAAAACATAATTACAAGTTAACATATCACGTTATGTTATAAAAACCATATTTTTGTCATAATGTTGCCCAACCCTAACGTAATCCCATCGTTTACATAATCGCAACAACTCATAAAGGGTAAAATAGGGAACTTGGCATAATCATGACAAAAAGGTGTTGAAGCCACAAGTTTATCATGGTGGCATATGAGAAGTACATATGTTCATATACTTGCATATTGCATCATTAGGCTTCAAAAGCATGCATAAAACCAAACTTAGCATATGAGTGATACATGGTGATAAATGACATGTAGAAGTTGCTAGAAGTTCGCATTTAGCGTCACATGCAAGTTATCATAAGGGGTATGATAACTTTCATGTTGCCAAAATGCAACCTTTAATATAAAGCTTAGAGCTTTATGCTCACAACATCAAGTTTAACTTGCATAACATGATCAACCCAAACTTGCATAACATAGCAACATGTGTCATACATAATGGTTAAACCAACTTGCATAATGATCATCCAAACTTGCATATAATGATCAACCAAACTTGCATATAATGATCAACCAAACTTGCATATAATGTTCAACCAAACTTGCATATCATAATGATCAACCCCAAACTTGCATCATTCATTTAACTTTAGAGTTCAAAGAAAGAAAGTAGAAAAGGGCTTACAATGCTATGAAGACACAAATATATATTCATTATAAAGATTGAGACGAAGCCCTTATGCAATCACCAAAAAGACCCAAATATGAATGCTCCAATGAAAAACCCTTGCGCCAAATCAAATAAAAATCCTTGTTTTGAAATAGAAATGTTGCAACTTAACTTGAATGCAAACTAAGAACACTCATACAAGTTTGAAAGCACTTGTATGAACTCACAATCTCTCATAGAAATAGGCTTAGGAATTTTAGCATGAGAGTGGAGGCCATGAGAGGAACAAATTTGACATAGTTTAGTTGTAGGATTGAATAATGGTGATTTAGGCTAGGTTTAGGGGTCTTTTTATAGAGGATTAGGATAGTATTAGCCATAGGATTAACCTTAGATTCAATCCAAGCCATCAAAGCATATCTTGGGGAAGAAGTCAAGTGCAGGAACCATCTAGGGCCTTTAGATTAAAGCCGAACCATGAGAACCATTCAAATGCAAAATCTGCATTTGAGCGATTCGGCCCACGGGTTGACAGCCAAACACCCTGGATTAAGCCCTAGTCGACCCAGCGAGCTCGGGTCGACCTCAAAAATCGGCCGGTTCGGTTATTCCCCTCTCCCAATTCGCTATTTTGAACATTTTTGCATATTTATTTATTTAATTTTCAATTATATATATATATCAATATATATATATTTCTCTGCGCAACCCATTTCACTAAATTAAGTATACTTTAATTTGTGAATTTTTATGTTCAAATTACGGGGTGTTACATTCTCCCCTCCTTAAAGGATTTCGTCCCCGAAATCTCCAAGTTAGGAAGAACGTATCCTACTATCCATCATCCATCTACTCAAAACATCATCCACGTGCAGTCATTGTCCTTAAAGGATTCTAAATGTTGTATGATCATATGCAAAGGTGTGTGGATATGTACTTATCTAATGCAAAAATCAGGCGGTTACTGATACAGTAAACCTCCTTAATGCAAAGCATGTTAGTGAAATGAGTCCATATGTATGCAAATTCCTAACATAATTCATAATCTCTACATGAGTGCACATAACATTCATCCATATGCAACATCCACGTGATAGCATAACAAGTTTCATCCATGAATAAGTATAAGCACTCATGCATATGCAACATGAAAGTGTGTGAGCCGATCTTAGTGCCTAATGTGTATCATGCATCCACGAGTATCCACGTGCAAACACTTGCAACCACTTGCAACCATCAAGCATAACATGTTTCAAATACATGTTTCATCCAAAGGGTTTCTACCTAAGGTTCTCATGACAAGATCTACGAAACAAGATAAACTAGATAAATGCGGATAAAAGAAAGATATGCTAATTAGGAAAAGAGATCGAGAATGTACCCTCAAAAAGAAATGAATAAAGCCCACGCATCTTCTCCTCGGTTTCCCAAGTTGCATCTTCGTCGGCTTCACCTCACTGAACTTTCACCAACTTGACCTCTCGATTCCTTAGCTTCTTGATCTCTGTTCCCAAGATACGAATCGGAGCTCTTCTCAAGGTTGCTTCTTTCTCTACCTCAATGTCTTCAAGAATGCTTGGTTCAACCACCTCAGCGGACTCATGAAGGCACTTTCGGAGATGCGAGACATGAAAGACATTATGCACTCCGGCTAGCTTCTCGGGCAATCCCACCTTATAGGCCATCTTTCCAATTCTCTTTTTGATAGGGAAGGGTCCTACGAACCTTGGTGCCAGCTTCCCCGCTGCTCCAAAACGTACCACATTTCGCAAAGGAGAAACCTTCACGAAAACCATGTCTCCCATTTCGAATTCCAAGTCTTCCCTTCGCTTGTCAGCATAGGATTTCTGTCTATCTTGGGCCGCTTTCATCCTTCTTCTTACTAATTCAACTTTCTCGGATGTGTCTCGTATCATATCGGGCCTAAGTATATGTCTATCTGTTGTCTCCCATAAACAAGATGGTGACCTACACGGCCTCCCATATAAAGCTTCAAATGGTGCCATCCCTATGCTGGCTTGATAGCTATTATTATAAGCAAATTCTACAAGAAGAAGGTGGTCTTCCCAAGTACCGCCGAAGTCGAGAACACAAAGCCTCAAGAGATCTTCTAGCACTCTATTCACCCTTTCGGTTTGGCCATCCGTCTGGGGGTGATAGGATGTACTCAAATTCAATCGCGTACCCATCGCTTCTTGCAAACTGTTCCAGAACTGGCTAGTGAAAATCGGGTCACGATCGCTAACTATGCTAGAAGGAACTCCATGCAACCGTACTATTTCTCGGAGATAAATAGATGCCAGCCCTGATGCAGTCCTCTTGCTCTTTACTGGGATGAAGTGAGCACTCTTCGTAAGTCTGTCAACTATGGCCCATATGCTTGTGTTCCCTCTCCTTGACCTAGGCAATCCATCCACAAAATCCATAGAAATACTCTCCCACTTCCATTGTGGGACCTCCAATGGATGTAATAGCCCACCTGGTTTCTTTGACTCGGCCTTCACTTGTTGGCACACCATGCACCTTGAAACATACTCTGCCACATCTTTCTTCATTCCATCCCAAAAGAAACTGCGCTTCATATCTCTATACATCTTATCTCCTCCCGGATGTATAGTCATCTTCGAGTGATGCGCTTCTTCAAGAACTCTATGGACCAAATCTCCCACCCGAGGAACACATAATCTCCCATCACGCCTTAGCCATCCTTTATCATCAATAGTATATCTGGCAAGGTGACTAGACATCTCACCCCGAATCAACTTGTCCATAACTTCGACTATCTGTGGATCTTCCCTTTGCGAAGCCCCAACTTGATCAAGAAGTGTGGGTCTAAGCTCAAGGGATGCTAATGAACCCGTCATCAACTCAACAGCCGTCGTGAAATCAAAGGTTGCCAAGAATTCCAAGTTCTTCATCTCAATGAACAAGGGGCTTAAAGTCAATCTCCTTCTGCTTAGTGCATCCACCACAACATTACCCTTGCCAGGGGTATAAGCTATCTCGAAGTCATAAGATGCCAAAAATTCCATCCACCTTTGCTGCCTTAGATTCAGATCTTTTTGCGAGAAGAGGTATTTGAGTGACTTGTGATCAGTATACAACTCAAACCTTTCGCCTAGAAGATAGTGGCGCCAGGATTTGAGTGCAAAGACGATCGCCGCTAACTCCAAATCATGAGTGGGATAGTTCTTCTCATGAACTTTAAGTTGCCTACCCCCATAACATATCACTCTTCCCTCTTGCATCAGAACATCTCCTAACCCCGTGCCACATGCATCTGTGTACACGGTAAACATCTTACCACTATCGGGTAATGCAAAAACTGGAGCTGAGGTAAGGGCTCTTTTGATCTTTTGAAAAGCAAGCTCACACTCCAAGTCCCATGCAAAAACTAAGTTCTTCTTCGTCAACTTAGTGAGAGGGGCCGAAATCTTAGCGAAGTCTATGATGAACTTCCTATAGTAGCCCGCCAAACCGAGAAAGCTTCTTACTTCGGTCGCATTCCTAGGAGTCTTCCAATCTTGAACCACAACCACTTTCGCGGGATCCACCGCTATGCCTTGCTTAGAAACTATATGTCCAAGAAACCGAACTTCCCTTCTCCAGAAATGACATTTGGAGAACTTGGCTTTCAACTGATGCGCTCTAAGCGTATCCATCACTTCCTTGAGATGTCTGGCATGTTCTTCCTCGTCCTTTGAGAAGATCAGAATATCATCCACGAAAACAACAACAAACTTGTTGAGGAACTCCCTGAACACCCTACTCATCAAGTCTACGAAGTAGGAGGGTGCATTAGTCAATCCGAATGGCATGACAAGCCATTCAAAGAATCCATCCGGAGTCCTAAACGCAGTTTTATCAATGCTATCCTCAGCTACCATAAGCTGATGGAATCCGGTGGCTAGATCGAGCTGAGAGAAAACAGAAGCACCTACAAGCTGGTCAAAGAGATCATCAATCCTCGGTAACGGGTGCCTATTATTCTTTGTCAGCTTGTTCAACTCTCGATAATCAACACATAGATGAAGCGAACCATCCGCCTTAGTAGCGAATACCACCGAAGCACCTCATTCAGAAATGTTTCGTCTAATAAAACCCTTCTCAAGCAGCTCCTTGATTTGCTTACTGAGCTCCCTTCTCTCACGAGGGGCCATGTGCCTAACGGGCAATGATACTGGCTTGGCATTATCGACTAGATAAATGCGGAAATCTATCTCTCATTTAGGGGGTAACCCCTTAACTTCTTCAAAGACATCAGGATAGTCTCGGGCCACCCTTATAGATTGCAGATCATCGATGGACGAGTTGAGAGATTCAAGATAACATAACATGACGGGACCTCTAGGGTTACAAGAAATTTCTAGGGTATTACCGAGGCGAGTCATGAGCCTCACCACCCTATGCTCACAGTCAAGAACGGCTCCATAACTGGACAACCAATCCACACCCAAAATCAACCCGTATCCCATTAACCCGAGAGCCTAAACATTACACATGAATTCTATGCTCAAGATAGAGATTTTCAAATCCACACAAATCACAGGTAAATGGGCGGAACCCCCAATTGGATTTGAAACACTAACGGGACCTCAACTAGACTAGTACTTAGGTGCAAAACTTTCAATAAGATCAGAAATAAAACTATGCGATGTGCCAGAATCAAATAATGTATGAACAGGGAAATCAGAAATGTAAACATGACTTTTACAGAAATGCTACCTCGATCCTGAACTGGAGCGGCGTTGAGAGCATGCACTTGCCCTCCAGAAGGTCCTGCATGCTGATTCTGCCCTTGCTTCTTGGGGCAATCCTTGCTAAAATGTCCGGTCTCTCCACAATGAAAGCATTCGCCCGACTTCCTCTTCCTTTTCTTACAGTCTTTAGCTATGTGCCCAACGATCCGACAGAACTTGCACTTCCTTGTTTCCCTGGTCTTGTTGTCATTGCGATTGTTGTTGCCCTTGTTCCCCTTCTTGTTGTTCTTGTCTCTTTTCTCGGTATCTTCCTCTTGAAGTAGGGCCATATTCACCAAACTCTCGAAGGTCGCCCCCAGGGGTATATGAGACATGGCCAAACCGCGCAATGACTCATTCAATCCTAGAGCAAAGTGTAGGGCCTTCTTCCGAGCTGTGTTAACCAATTTTAGACCGAACTGAGCAAGTTGATTAAACATATCCACGTATTCCCTAACTGTCATGTCCCCTTGCTTTAGAGATAGGAACCTTTCCATCTGAAGGTTCTCTTCTGTCGATGATAGAAACTTTAGTCCAAACCTTCTCCTAAAGTCATCCCAAGTCTCAATTGGTCTAGTAGTGGTGGTGACTACCCACCAATAAGCAGCTTCCCCTTTCAATAGCCATACCGCCAACAGAACTTTCTTACGATCTTCCACATCAAAGATAGCAAAGAGGTCTTCAGTTTCCTTTAACCAGTTTCTTGCCTCCACAGAAGTCTCCGTTCCGACAAAATTCTTGCAACCCATCGCCTTAAAGTCTTTGCAAAGCTTTGCAAAATCCTCTTGCGGATGCTGAGGGTGAGGAGGAACCTCAGCTACGGGAGGAGGAGAGATGTTAGCGACCGGGGAAGGAGGAGGAATGTTCGCGGGGCCAGCTTCATTCGCCCCTGCTTCCATAAATCTCTGGAACCAGACTGGTACTTGCACGCCTTCCGGGATGTTAAAGCGATCGGCCATACTAAAACGAAGAAAAAGATAGATTCAGAACGAAGAAACGAAGGATAGTGCTATGGCTTTTGGGGAATAACCTTTTTAAAATAACTAGACTCTTCTTGGAAAATACTTAATTGGTTTTGAAAATAGTTTTTCAAAAGGTAAGTTTTAAAAACACTTTTGCTCAAATCTTGTAAACCTTATGCTCTAATACCAAATGTAACACCCCACCTCCGCCAGTGCCGCTCTTGCAAGGACATTAGCTTTGGAGGGGCGTTAAACAAGGTAAACATGCATGCAGATATCACAAGACAGAACATATAAGTAAAACAGAGTAGTAAAGCAGCGGATAAAACTTAGCATTTCAAAACCATAGTCATGTTACAACAAAGTACTTGGGCATTATTTTCCAACAACAAAGTCTAGATAAAAGCATAAACTGAAAAACTGAAATACATAAAGTACTATCCCCAAAATGAAGTGATAAACCATAACTAGCTCAATGTCCAAAACCGTACATGAGCAAATCCAGTAAGCAAGCTGTAAAGATCCAAGCTAAGCTCCAATGTTCCCACCCTGAGGACCTGAGGGGGGGAAACGGAAGAAAAGAGGCAAAAGAAAACAGGTCAGTCAAAAAGACTGGTAAGCCCCACTACTATCTGTCTATGAACTAGTAAAGTTAACTGGCATGAGAAGCTGAGATGAACATAAGGATAACAATATACTGGCATTATGATTAACTAACAAGATAGATAAAGGTGACATCGCATAATCAAGGTTAAGTTTTTGCACCACGGGTGTACTAGCATTCTATCATGTCAAGTAAAAACAAGAATTGATCCCTTGGCCCAAGCTTGGCCCAATATCATGAGGTGACCTAAATCAAGGTCCAACTACACGGTCTAGTTGATCGGCTCCCTATAAGCCTAACTCGTCAAGTGTCGGTGTCATACGGCCCAAACATGAAATGTAGCTAACTGTGCTAGGTCCAACCCAGGGTGTATCAAGTCCTAGGGTGTATACCTCAGACACCAATCAAGTATGCACAGCCTAGATCTACTGGTACCCGTGCCTGATTCTCCAACGCCGGACTACGTGCACGATCATAGTCCGCCTGGACCTACACCGGCGTACCTACACAGCCGTCGTTTTGGTCGCTTACATGTCAGCCCAGTTATCGTGCCCCACCCTAGCCTAGCCCTAGGGTCTTATGATACTATCAAGAGGGTTACTGCTGCAAAGGACCACGCAACTAGGGTTTCCTTAACGGGTTAAATGTGGTTAACCCGATCCAAACATGGATTAAATTGGTTAAGTGTATCCAAGGTTCATGACTTAACCCCGATTAACCCATCCAGCCCAAATTGATTAAGTATTAAGTGGACCATGACTTAACCCTAATCAGGAGGCATTAATTAACTTAATGTGCTTTAACCTCTCACATTAGACCTTGTTGTGGTTACTAGTTAAGTCGGGCGGGTCCGGGTAGCTTTACACCACAACTTGGTCTAACCTCGGGTTCGAGCACAACATGACCAACTTCTCACATTGGGTCCTATTGTTTGTAGCCACTAGTTAAGCCGGGCGGGTCCGAGTAGATTTATGCTACAAACTCAACCCAACCTCGAGTTGGCCACACTCATATTTTCTAAGTGTCATGTCCATTATGTTTCCAAAACATAATTACAAGTTAACATATCACGTTATGTTATAAAAACCATGTTTTTGTCATAATGTTGCCCAACCCCAACGTAATCCCATCGTTTACATAATCGCAACAACGCATAAAGGGTAAAATAGGGAACTTGGCATAATCATGACAAAAAGGTGTTGAAGCCACAAGTTTATCATGGTGGCATATGAGATGTACATATGTTCATATACTTGCATATTGCATCATTAGGCTTCAAAAGCATGCATAAAACCAAATTTAGCATATGAGTGATACATGGTGATAAATGACATGTAGAAGTTGCTAGAAGTTCGCATTTAGCGTCACATGCAAGTTATCATAAGGGGTATGATAACTTTCATGTTGCCAAAATGCAACCTTTAATATAAAGCTTAGAGCTTTATGCTCACAACATCAATTTTAACTTGCATAACATGATAACATGATCAACCCAAACTTGCATAACATAGCAACATGTGTCATACATAATGGTTAAACCAACTTGCATAATGATCATCCAAACTTGCATATAATGATCAACCAAACTTGCATATAATGATCAACCAAACTTGCATATAATGTTCAACCAAACTTGCATATCATAATGATCAACCCCAAACTTGCATCATTCATTTAACTTTAGAGTTCAAAGAAAGAAAGTAGAAAAGGGCTTACAATGCTATGAAGACACAAATATATATTTATTATAAAGATTGAGACGAAGCCCTTATGCAATCACCAAAAAGACCCAAATATGAATGCTCCAATGAAAAACCCTTGCGCCAAATCAAATAAAAATCCTTGTTTTGAAATAGAAATGTTGCAACTTGACTTAAATGCAAACTAAGAACAATCATACAAGTTTGAAAGCACTTGTATGAACTCACAATCTCTAATAGAAATAGCCTTAGGAATTTTAGCATGAGAGTGGAGGCCATGAGAGGAACAAATTTGACATAGTTTAGTTGTAGGATTGAATAATGGTGATTTAGGCTAGGATTAGGGGTCTTTTTATAGAGGATTAGGATAGTATTAGCCATAAGATTAACCTTAGATTTAATCCAAGCCATCAAAGCATGTCTTGGGGAAGTAGTCAAGTGTAGGAACCGTCTAGGGCCTTTAGATTAAAGCTGAACCATGAGAACCATTCAAATGCAAAATCTGCATTTGAGCGAATCGGCCCACGGGTTGACAGCCAAACACCCTGGATTAACCCCTAGTCGACCCAGCGGGCTTGGGTCGACCTCAAAAATCGGCCGGTTCGGTTATTCTCTTCTACCAATTCGCTGTTTTGAACATTTTTGCATATTTATTTTTTTAATTTTCAATTATATATATATATATCAATATATATATATATATATTTCTTTGCGCAACCCATTTCACTAAATTAAGTATACTTTAATTTGTGAATTTTTATGTTCAAATTACGGGGTGTTACAATTGTTATCCATGACTTGGAGTTGGAGCAACTTGATGTGAAAACCGCCTTCTTGTATGGAGACTTGGATGAAGACATCTACATGGAGCAACCGGAAGGGTTTGTTGTAGGTTGTAAGTCTAATATGGTTTGCAAGTTGAAGAAACCACTACATGGGTTAAAGCAATCGCCTAGACAATGGTACAAGAGATTCGATCATTTCCTGCTTGAAAGTGACTTCCATCGAAGCATCAAGGATGCTTGCGTATATTTCAGGATGTTGGGAAATGATTGTCAGGTGTATTTACTCTTGTATGTGGATGATATGCTCATTGCTTCCAAGGATTGAAATGAAATCAACAAGTTAAAGATGCTTTTGAAATCGGAATTCGAGATGAAGGATCTTGGAGAAGCAAGAAAAATCTTGGGCATGGAAATAGGAAGGGACCGAAAGCGTTTTGAGTTAAGATTGACTCAAAAGGAATACATTAAGAAAGTGCTTTGCCGGTTCAGCATGGAGGATGCAAAGGCATTAAATACACCTTTACCTTTGCATATGAAGCTTTCGGAGAAGGGATCACCTACCGGGGATAAAGACAAGGCTTATATGGCAAAGGTGTCATATGCAAGTGCGGTTGGTAGTTTGATGTATGCAATGGTGTGTACAAGGCCCGATATTGCAAATGTCGTCGGGGTGGTTAGTCGGTATATGGCTAATCCAGGGAAATCACATTGGGAAGCCGTGAAGGCTATTATGAGATACTTGAAAGGAACAACATCTCATGGACTTGTCTTTGGCGGTAGTGATGATAGGAGTTGCAAGTTGGTTGGTTATTGTGACTCGGACTACGCCGGTGATAGGGATCGATGGAAATCAACTTTCGCGTATGTCTTCACACTTGGCGGGACAGCCATTAGTTGGAGATCGCGATTGCAAACTGTAGTTGCTTTATCCACTACGGAGGCGGAGTTCATTGTCGCTACGGAAGCGGCCAAGGAGGCACTCTACTTGAAGCGATTGTTGTGTGACTTGGGTTTCGAACATGAAAGTGTTGATGTTCAATGTGATAGCCAAAGTGTTATCCATCTGGCGAAGAATTTGGTATTTAGCTCACGGACAAATCATATTGAGGCGAAGGAGTCATTTCTTGTAGCCATGGATGAAAGTAAGCTAGTATACCTTCAGAAAGTGCACAAAAAGGATAATGCGGCGGATATGTTTACGAAGGCATTGCCGTATGGGAAGTTCGAGCATTGCTCGAACTTAATTCGCTTGTTGAGTTGCTAGGTGCCACGGGGTGGCACGAGGTGGAGAGAGTGATTTTGTTTTTGATGGAAAAGGAATAGCGGTGAGAGATTGGAAATCTACCTTCATGGTAAGTACTCGCTTTACTCCCGAGTACATTGTCTTATGGTGAGACGTTTGGTTTGAATACTTTCAACACTTCATTGGCGGGTGGGGGCTTTGCCTGAACTCGTTAGTGGAGTGCAATGGTTGGTTGCTTTGCCGGATCTCATTGGGAAAGTATTCATGTTGCTTGGTCGAAGATAGAAGGAAGTGCATGCTGCATTGGAGTTTGGAGTTGAGACAGTTATAGTATCGAGGTGGAGTGTTGTGATATGCGATACTATATGTGTTGGATTGAAGAGGATGAAGATAGCATCGAGTGGGAGGAAGCGGAATGCAAATCAGAGCTCGTTGGGGGGAGAATGTGTTATGGTGTAGTGAGGTGAAGCTGAGAGCTTCAGCACAGACGTCTGTTGCTCCATGGACAGACGTTTGTGACTACAGGGAACAATTTCCTGAGGGTCTCAATAAACGTCTGACCAAAGGGGGACAGACATCTGTTGTCAGGAAATGTTTTTCCCGAGAGCTCCAACAGACGGCTGTCATATGACAACAGACGTCTGAGCTGAGTGCAGGAGCACAAGGAATTCCCAGGATGGGACAGACGTCTGTCAGGTCTAACGACAGACGTCTAAGGTGGCTAATGGGCTATTTCGGGCTGGAAATAAGCAAGCTGATTTGTGACTAATTTGGGGGCAATTTGGGTAATTGGCCAACCTCTATATAAGCTATTTTCTGAAGTGAATTAGGAAGAGCTTGAAGACTTGATTTGGGATCAAGGGTTTATTCTCAAGGGAGAATTAGGGCTTATAACCTAATTCCAATTCTTCAATTCTGTTCTCCTCAAACTCTTTTCTATATTGAAATATAGTGATTATTGGATCAATCTCCTGTATTCCTTTCATTGTGGTAATAAAATACTCTCTCCAAAGTGGATGTACACTAACAAGATGTTAGTGGAACCACTATAAATCCTTGTATGATTTATTTTTGCTACTTTGTCATTAGTTTCTTTCTTGTGATTGAGATATGAATTTTTTGTGATTGGTTGATATTGATTTTGTGACTAGAGTTATTGCTTTGGTTGTTTTTGCAAGTCTAACAACGATCTAGTCTCCCGCTAGCACATTGTGGTTTAGATATCGGATTCGAGTGGTCTTGAATCGGATTAATCACAACGGTTACAACAATCCTAGTGCTAGAATTGTAACAAAAATTCTTAATGATAAGAAAATAAAATTTATTCCTGCAAAATTACCTTATATATGTACTTACTGCCAGATGGGTAAAAGCCATAAATTACCATTCTCTGATTAATTAACTGTGTACGTATTCTACACCTGGTTAATTAATTACCACTGATATTTGGGGTCCATCTCCTATATTTTATGATTATGGATATACATACTACATATCATTTGTTGATGCTTGCACTAGATATACTTGGATATACTTCTTAAAAGCTAAATTGATACTTAAAGTGTTATCATCAGTTTTATCAATATGTCTGAAAACCAAATAAACTGTCAAATTAAAGTCATGCCACTGATGGAGGATTTGAATACAAGCCTCTGGCAGATTATTTTGAAAGTAAGGGTACTACACATAGAGTAACATATCCGTATACTTCTGAACAGTATGGTATATCTGAGAGGAAACATAGACACATGGTTGAATCAGGTTTAACTTTGTTAGCTCAAGCATTTTTGCCACTTGAATTTTGACATGATTCTTTCATTACTGATGTGCATCTAATAAATAGAATGCCTACTAAAGTACTAAAAGACGTAACACCTCTAGAAAAGCTATTTAATGTCAAACCCGATTACAACAATCTACAAACATTTGGTTGCCTGTGTTTCCCATATTTAAGACCTTATAATAATCATAAACTTGACTATATATCTAAACCCTGCACTTTCATAGGTTATAGCAATAATAAAAATGGTTTAGATGTATAAACAAGTCTGGTAGAATATTTACAAGAAAACATGTTATTTTTGAAGAAAATATTTTCTCTTATAGCAGATCAGATATACAAACCACATCCAAAATATATAATCCAAAGGTTAGTATACCTTATTTGCACAACATTGCTGACACATAGCATCAACAGAATGGTGATAAGGGCGCTAGTAACTGTGAAGGCCACCATTGTGATAACGAAAATAATGACAATTTGTCAGAGCAAACTAGCCACACCATTCAATCACCTACCGAATCAAATTACAGAAAATCATAAGAAATAAGAGAAGAAATCAGCAATGACAGCAATCAAAACTCTAGCAGCAGACAAAATGACTCACCAACTCAATAATCACAGCATCAAACTGGACATCCAATGATAACCAGATCAAAATGAGGCATATTCGAACCAAATACTTATACTGAAGTCATTACTGAAGAAGAGCCAAGTAGTTATCAACAAGCAGTTGAACACAAAGAATGGAGAAAGATAATGGATGAAGAATATCAAGCACTGATGAACAATTGTACATAGGAACTAGTGAGTCCACCAAATAACAAGAACATAATTGGATGCAAGTGGGTATACAGACTGAAAAAGAATCTAGATGGATCCATGAATAGATATAAAGAAAGACTTGTTGCAAAAGGATTTACACAAGAATTTGGTTTTGATTATAATGAAACTTTCTCACCAGTGGTAAAACCATCAACCATTAGACTTATATTGACAATAGCATTAAGCAATAACTGGAAGATCAAGCAGTTAGATGTCAATAATGCATTCTTAAACGGGAATCTACATGAAGAAATATTCATGCAACAACCACAAGGCTATACACAAGACGCAACATTGGTATGTAAACTGAATAAAGAAATCTATGGTGCAAGCACCCAGAGTATGGTTTGAAAGACTTAAAGAAAGTTTGACAACACTAGGCTATTCATTTACCAAATCTGATACATCCCTATTCACAAAAATCAGTGAATCATCCATCACTTGTATATTAATATATGTGGATGTTTTGATTATCACAAGCAACAATGAAACTGAAATCAGAAAATTGGCAGATTATTTGAATAATCAATTCTCAATAAAAGATTTGTGTGAAATATCTTATTTCCTTAGAATAGAAGTTACAAGAAAATCAGATAAAGAAATTCTTCTTTGCCAAAGAAAGTATATTACATAGCTTCTAAACAATACAAACATGATTGAAGCAAATAGCCAACCAACTCCTACGATATCAAACCAACACTTGTCAAAGAACAGGGGGGAAGCCATCTCAATTGTCAAACAATAAAGGAGTGTTGTAGGAGCATTACAATATGCTAATATAACATGACCTGATATCTTTTAGCGTTAATAAAGAATCTCAATTTTTGTAGGAACCCAGAAGTGAGCATTGGACAGCAGTGAAAAGAATACTCAAATACTTGAAAGCAACAATCAATATTGGTATATCATTAAAAGGAAGCAAAGACTTAAACATTACAACTTATTCAGATGCAGGCTGGGCTATAGACATAGATGATAGAAAATCAATTTCTGGTTATTGAGTTTATATATATGAGAAAGTGTTATTTCTTGGTGCTCTAAAAAGCAAACAACCATCTTGAGACCAAGCACGAAAGCGGAATATAAGAGTGTTGCAAGCACTACAGCTGAAAGTTTATGACTACAATCATGGTTAAAGGAGCTAAAACTATCATCTAACAGAAACCTTATAAATTGGTGTGACAATTTGAGCACAATCTACATGACAACAGACCCTATTCAGCATAATCGAACCAAACACATAGAAATCGAAATCTATTTTGTTTGAGAGCAAGTTCAAAAGAATTTTTTAAAAATGAAGCATATTCCAGCCTACTATCAGAGGGCCGACATGCTTAAAAATCACTCTCAGCCAAAAATTTCCAAAGATTCAGAGATGCACTTGGAATCGAAAAGTTACAAACAATTACCAAGTAAAAGATGGAACTTTCATACCTAGATCTTACTTGTATCTTCACTAGTATGACGAAAGATTGAAATTGTTTACTCTTTACCAACGTCAGTCCATGAAATGGAAAATTAGGATTGCAAACCTTAACCCTAGTTTGAGGGGCGGTAATAAAGAAAATAACGAATAATGGGAAATTTTTCGTATACGGTATTATATCCATATCCAGCTGTACATTTTCGTATACGGTATTATATCCATATCTAGTTTTCTATCACATAGTTTTACCATTACCAACAAGTAAATTTTGCATACCTTCATATGTTCCCTAGGTTTAAATTGTCAATATTGTTAGTCACATGATTGGTAGCACTAGAATCTAGGTACCAACAATCATCACTTATATCATCAGTTGTGACAGTTTCAGTGCAGAACCTCTACATGCCCCTTGCTGCTGTATTTTGACACTAACTATGCCGACGTTAGCTTTATTATTTTGTTGTGAAGAAGTGTAGTTAGCATTGAATCTGAAGTAGTATTTATTTGCACTATGGCCAAATTTTCGCATATTTGACATCTTATTATGTTGTTGTTGCTACCATCCCTTATACCTTTGTTAAATGCACCTTCTCTCTGATACTTGTTAGCTTGTCCTCTTAACCCTTGATATCTTTATTGTTGTTTGTCTTTGTTATAAGTATAGTTGACAGATATGTCTGAATTTATAGTCTTGTTGTGCTTTATACTATCTTCATGTGAAAGGAGAGTAGAGTGCACAAACTGTAATGAAAAGGTTAGTCCCATCGTAGAAATAATTGCCACACGCTTCATATTCATGATCTAAATCATTGATTATGTACAACAGATAATTTGATTCAGAGACTTTGTGTCCTGCTGAAACCAGTTGGTCACACAAGTTCTTGAATTTAAGTAGATACTCATTCATGGTCATATCATTTTTCCTCGTACTTTGTAATTATTGTGCTCTATGGTGCATGATTCTTATAGATAATTGTGAAATAAAATTTCTTTCAACGACTGTCCATACGTCTTAGGCAGTCTTGCAACCTATCAACTGTGGTAGTATTGCTGCACTTATCGATGGCATCATCCAGGCACATGTTATGGTTTGTGATATTTATCACATGGATACTGAAGATAGAGAAACTGAAAGTTGCGGAATTTAAGGATCTGATGCGGATTTTATGGATCTATTGAGATATTTTAAGGAAAGTTTCATTTTGAGCAAGTTTTAAGGAGGATTTATTTCTGAGATGTTTTAGGGCTCAACTGGTTATAGACCTTGTCTTTTCATTTGTCTATATAAGCATGTCATTAGGGATAGATTTATTTGTACTTGAAGGAAATGAAAAATTAAAAAAGCTTGTTTTTTGGGATTGAGATAAGTTCTCAATTATTTTTTAGGCTTTCATAGTAATAAGTTAGTGGATTAATAAAAGTTTGTTTGGAGTAATTTGCTTGTTAGTGTTATCTTCTTCCCTCTTTCGAAATCTAATTGTGTAATGATCTTGCGAAAACCCTAACAATTGGTATCGGAGCCTTCTACACAATTTTTTTTGGAGACGGTTTGAATATGGATAAAATAATTATTGAAAAGCTTAATGGAAGAAAATGAGGATTATGGAGGGTAAAGATGGAAGATTTCCTTCATCTTAATGATCTTCATCAGCCACTGGAGAATAATGGAAAAAAAAAACCTAGCAATCTATCCGAAGCAAAATGAGAGATTTTGGATAGGAAGGCTGCTGCGTCTATTCGACGTTTTATAGATAATTCAGTGTTTCATATTATTGCTAATGAAATATCTGCTTATGCAATTTGGAAGAAATTGGAAGGGGTTTATGTAAAGAACTCCGCAACAAATTTGGAAGAAATTTGGAGAATATTATGAGTTCTCAAATTGGATTAGGAGAGGCGAGTTCATCTGAATCAAGGTGGGGCCATCAACGTAAAGCCACGAAGCCTATATGGAGGCAATTGTGGTATTACAAGCAATTTTGTGGTGTATCTTATGTGAGTGATGCATCATTTGTGAGTGGTTTTTTGGTTTATGTATTTGTTGATTGTTGGAGTGATTTCACATCAAGGTGGAGTGTTATGATTTGTAATATTTACCACATGAATGTTGAAGATAGAGAAATTGAAAGTTGTGGAATTTAAGGATCTGACGCTGATTTTATGGATCTACTGAGATATTTTAGGAGAAGTTTTATTTTGAGCAAGTTTTAAGGAGAATTTATTTGTGAGATATTTTATGGTCCAATTGGATACAGGTCTAGTCTTTTCATTTGTTTATATAAGAATGTCATTAGGAATAGATTTACTTGTACGTAAGGAAAGAAGAAAAAAAAAACTTGTTTTTGGGATTGAGATAAATTCTCAATTATTTTTTAGGTTTTCATTGTAATAATTTGGTGAATTTATTAAATGTTTGTTTGGTGTAATTTGCTTGTTATTGTTATCTTCTTCTGTCTTTCAAAATCTAATTGTGTAATGATCTTGCAGAAACCCTAACAGCATATACGAGACTATCTTGTCTCTGATCAGCAATGTATTCTTGATTTGAGATATCATAAATCAATAATACAGAGAGACGAGATTGCACGAGTTTATACACAATATTATCTTGTATTTTGGCCAAGCCCACCATGATGTAACCCGCTATAGTATATCTCATATACCACAGAGAGCCATATATGAAACTGTATGTTGCTTTTACTGTCATACTGTGTCATGTGCCAATTTCATGATCAATATTCGTATCAAAAGGATGATGGGATCCATGAGTAATTAAATCACACGGCTGATTTAATGGCGCACGTGAGAATCGGGGAAAGCCGACAGAGGAATTCAGTGGAACTCAAGCAGTTTTTACTGTTTATTTCCTCATGCACAGTAGCAGTATTCTATCCATGTGAAAATTGCACCGTTTCTCCATTGGCAAAATCACCTGTAAATCTCCGCTTATGATTTGAGGTAGAAATAGTGTAGTCCCGGTGTCCTGTGTCAGTAGAAATTTGTAATTTTTTACAAATTAGTCTACTTAGCTATAGGGAATTTTTGTAAAAAAGATTGCATATTTCTACTAATTCTTTACATAATCAGGACCAAGGATTTGTGCATCTCTTATTGGTTTTCAATTCAAATTTGCCTTCTGCTTCCTTATCATTTTCTGCATACAAAGGATACTGACTCTTTTCAAATAGTTTCTTGACATGATATGTTGCCGTATTCTCTGGGCAACATTGAATGAGAAGAAACATGCTGTTTCGCTCTATTTGTAATCACTAGTTTAAAATATTCCAATTCGAAAATTCCCTTTCCTGTTGTCAGAAAAGAACATTTTGTGGGCTTGACTTTGAATAAATACCAGCACATGCATTTTGGAATTTTAGCAAAATTCTTGTTGGAGTCTTTATTGTGTGCAAATCATTTTTATTGTACTTAACCAATTCATACAACTTTTGAAGATTCATTTATCTCAAAAATTAAATTCCTTCACTCAATTATTACCATTTCCTCAAAATAAAAACAACTCGGTGAGTAATCCCAACAGATCATTTTGTGCTACAGTGAAACAAGGTGGGTGCACAAGAGTACACGTAATAGAACAGCACCAGTTTTGTCTACACCCCGAACTAAAAAGCAGCTCTAATAATGCACACACCCATGACCCCTCGCACCTCCTTTGGACCCATTCAAAAAAAAGTGGTTCGTATCCCATGAAACCACAGCATAAATACAAACCGCCGTCTAGAAAACGTGTCACCTTATTTGCCCTACATACAATAACTTCACCATTTACACGACTCTATCTACTAGCTCAGTCTCTCCCCGTTGCTAGTTTTGCAATGTGTTCATCCCCCATTTTATTTTCACTCACAACTCTATCACTTGTGTTCTTTCAAGCATCATGTATAAACTACAAGCCATGCGGTTTTCCTGCTGTGTTCAACTTTGGCGACTCTAACTCCGACACTGGAGGTCTTTCTGCTGTGTTCGGACCAGCTCCTCCTCCTAATGGTGAAACTTTCTTTGAATCTCCCGCTGGTAGATACTGTGATGGCCGCCTCATCATCGACTTCATTGGTTCGTCTTCTCCGTTCATACTTCATGTATACATCTTAATTTGTATTTTTGTACTTGTTAATTTTGGTGTGGCTTTTCTTCTTTTAAAATGGTAATCAACAGCAAGCAGTTTGAATTTGCCTTACCTGGATGCGTACTTGGACTCTCTGGGGACAAACTTCAGCCATGGAGCTAATTTCGCAACGGCTGGATCAACCATCAGGCGTCAAAACACGACTCTCTTTCAGACCGGTTACAGCCCAATCTCTCTAGACGTGCAGTCATGGGAATTTTCTCAGTTCAAATCGCGATCATCTCTGCTGTACCAACAAGGCGGGATATACAAAGAACTGATGCCAAAGGAACAATATTTCTCGGACGCATTGTACACATTTGATATAGGACAAAACGACCTCACTTCCGGTTTCTTCTCCAACATGAGCGTTGATGAAGTTAAAGCTACCATTCCAGACATAATCCACAAGTTCAAAATAACCATAGAGGTAAGTATGCTTATTATATAGATAAAACCTTTTCATACATATTTGTACATGGATCTTGGATGTGCAAGGTTTGAAATTTTATAATGTGTGTGTGTAGAGTGTGTATGGAGAGGGTGGGCGACACTTTTGGATACACAACACGGGTCCATTTGGATGCTTACCGTATGTGCTTGAACGTGATCTTAAATTTGTATCGGAGAAGGATAAACATGGATGTGGTGTTGTGTTCAACGATGTGGCTAAACTCTTTAACCACAAGCTTAAAGGGCTGGTGAATAAGTTGAGAAGTGAACTTCCGCTTGCTTCTTTCGTATATGTGGATGTATACTCTGTAAAGTATTTGCTCTACAGTGAAGCTCGCAAACATGGTAATTAGTATTAAAACAATGCATTTGGAATTATTTACATTAGCAACATGTTTAGAATTGGTAAAATGATGATGCAGGATTTGAACATCCACTGGTAGCTTGCTGTGGGCACGGAGGCTCATGCAAAAATCCAGCTACTCGGGTTAACTGGGATGGAGTTCATTACACTGAAGCTGGAAATAAATTTGTATTTGACAGGATATCGGGTGGTGGATTTTCTGATCCACCGCTATCGGTAGGCTTTGCTTGTCATGCTTAGATTATATATAGCTTTTGGTTTTGGAAGGTGTTTGACTTAATTTTTTTTTTTTTTTTTTTTTTTTTTTTTTTTTTTTTTTTTGTTAATAATTGGGTTGGGGCATAAACTTTTGGTTGGACTATTAAGCTTCGAAAATATCCTAATATATTTTTAGTTTTATATATCACTTAAAAATAGAATTAAATAATTAAACATTTTCACACACTTGAAACATTATTTTATAATATGTTGCTTTATTAATTAATAATATAAATAAAAACTAGATATTGCAGCTTAGGAATAAAAATTCAAATTATTACACATAATTTCAAGTGAAAAACATAACTAAATATTTGTACAAATCATTTCTTTTAGATACGTTAAAAATACAAAGTCTCTGAATGCTTAATTCACATATATACAAAATATTTGTTATGATCACACGTGAAGCGTTTGCCTTAACATACTAGTAGAACTGTAGAAGCAATAACTTTGTAAAATCTAGATAAGATGAACTAACTACTCATATGGATTTGATGATATCTAAATAAATGGGTTCAATTCCTTTTTTATTTCTCTTGTCCTAATGCATCTCCGCCACTTGCTTCATTCGGTGGGGCAATGGAACAATGGAAATGACCATAGATGAAGCCATTATAATAAATACAATGTATGTCCGTTATGATGTAACATTTTTACCAATTCTATTTCATGCTGGTAATATGCATTATAAACACCTAGCATAAAATATATTTTTGTTAAAAACAAAGGAAATTCTAGTTTGAAATAGTAAGTGGAAAGCCGCATTATTTTATTTTTTGCTTTGGAGGATAGATCGGAATCCCTCCCATTCATAACTTCTATCTTTATGTTTCATTCCATTTAAAAGTCCTATTCATTTTCAAACTCTTATCTTCATTCCCTACCAAAACTTAAAATCATTATAGTCATGATACCAGAAACTAGAAGCAAATATCATCTCTAGCACAATCGTACAATAATAAAAAAAACTCAACAACAATCCCCAAATCGCAGTCTAGCTCTGTCTGAAATTCAATTAGGGGTGCCTAACTACAGAAACCCGATGCCACAATCAACAACCACCCCAGCTTAAAAAACAAAAAGCATTTCTCGGAATAAACCAAATTCGCAAATCATAGGACTAAAAACCTAGAAAGCTAAAAATATGAAATTGGCTAGTTGAACAAGAAATAAAACGGACATTAGACCATAAAAAAGAATCGAATGACAAATCAGAGATAAAATTCAATCAAAAAAGAAAGAGAATATATAGGAGAAGCTAGTTGATACTATAAAATCAAATATAACAAAATTAATATCATTGTAATATCATTGATTTTTGTTAGAATAATGAAGAAAATGTGAAATAGAAAACAACTTGTGAGAAATAAAACGAAGAGCAATTGAAAATTTTATTAAAAAGAAGAACAAAGAGAAACAAAAAAAAAAAGCAAATTGAGACAAAAAATAAAGAGATAGTGCATCAGATAAATTGTACTATGTACTACTAACATCATATTATTAAACATATATGCTTATAGTATCAAAAAAAGTAAACTTGAAAAAACAAGAAAAGAAAATGGGCTGCTGAAGAAACTAAAGTGCAGAAAATAAATACGATAAAATTACAAATATTACCAGTTTGTAACATATTATTTACTGGAAAAATGATACTTAAAGCATATTTATCTGAAATTAATGCTTTGTAGTTTAGATAATTACTCCATTGTAATTTATAGCAAATATGATATTAGTGTATAACAAAAATGATATCTATGGTCTACTTGTTTGAAGGTAAAACTTTCCAATTTTAGAAACCGTTTCAATTAAAAAAATTGGCCAAGAAAACTAATTAATATCAACGTTTGAAAAAAATAATATCTAAGGATATTTAAAAGAAACCGGTACCAATATATAACAAAAATGATACCCACTCTCTATGTAATGAATTTGAATTTATCAATTTAATTTACAAATAATTAATTTTATTTACCAATATTTAACAAGAAACATCTGTTTTGTGCATGTGTTTAAGGCTATTGTGATGTGTACCAGTTATACTTGCACTCGTCTTGCAACCTCGATTTAATTGTGTTGCTTAAATGAATTTTGATGAGTCCTTAGTTGTATTTTGAGGTGCTCTTTAACGATGATTTTCGTCAACTATTTGTTGTGTTTATTTGGTGGTTTCTAGTTGGTGATTTCATACACTTACACGAATTTTCTATCAATTTATATTTGATTATAAATACATTTTCAAACATAGCTTAGGATAGAAATATTTTATGATTTTGGTTTTATTAACTCGTCGTCGGCAAGCAATAGTACAAGATTATTTTAGAAATTATAACCATTTCAAAAGATAGGAAACAAATGATTTTCTTAATTGCTTCCAAAGCCCTGTTATGAAATCAAACTATTTTCTATCTATAAAACCACACAATTTTTGCACCCTTCGAGAAGGCATAGTATTGGAAATTTAAATGATATCGTAAACCCCGCGGTATGAGACACGGTGGTACATAATATCTGTTAATTTCAGATTCGATTGATTGAAGCAAATGATTTGTTAACTATGATTTGGTGATTTCTGAATTTTCTATTGTGAAGTTGACAAGTGGTTAGTAAACCAAGTAGTGAGGATGTGTGTTATGGGATGCACATTTACCATTGTTTGGGTTACTGTTGAGTACCAGTGACGCATATTATGTTGGGATAAGCTAGTACTCGCTTCGGGGAAGCCAGGACTCAGAAAGTCATATATATGTATTCACTTGGCCCGGGGGGTCAAGATGTACTCGGTTGAGGGCCGTAACGATGGGCGCCTAAATTGTATGTGAATAAGTACTTGGCTACGCGGGGGAGCGATATCGTAGCTTGGGAAGCTACTTTACATTTATGCTCGGGGAATAATATCGTAGCTTGGGGAGCTACTTTACATTTTAACTTCACGTGCATATTTATTTGTGATGGATCTATATTTTAATGTTGTTTATAATTTGTGATTTGATCTTCACGATCATATATTGAGATGATTATTTGGATTGGGAATCAATTTATACATTATGTGATTTCTATTTTGGGGGTATGGTGCTCCTTTTGGTGGTGTTTAACTCATTCGAGTTATATGATGTTTCGATGATTTGGATCCGTTGTGTGTTGTCGTGTTGAATTTGTGATTGTAGTTGATTAATTTGGACCCTATTTTATGATAGCGGACCGATGTTAATAGCCACTGTGTCATATTGGTGACATTCTAAATAAGGATTTCTTTAATGTTGCTTAAACTCATATACGAGTTTAAGTGTTGTCTTTGGAGTTTCTCCTCGTTGTTGTTATATCTTTGTGCTTAGCTCGTAGCATAAGCGCCTTATCATTGGGAATAATCCTTCTTATAGTCAGTCATATCATTCTTGATATTTATGGGTTGCTTAGCCTTTAGTATCTACAAGTCGTTGTTATATTGAGTTATCCAACTCCTTTTGGTGATGAAAGGAACCATATTTATATGTTTTTATATCCATTGTTGATTACAAACTGAGTTGTAAACTAGACTGATCCGTATATGTAATACTTGGGTCAGACCAAGTTGTTTCAGGTTCTGTTGATTAGTATTTGGCTTGTGAAGCTTGGGCTATTCTTTGAAATCATTTACCCATTGTCCCTTCGTATACTAGAGATTTTGTATATTTATTCCATTGGATCGTTGTATTCCTTGTAGAATTTGTGTGTGTGTGTATGTATTCATTTGAGATGTAGCATATGTATAAGTTATACTCAGTAGTTATATCAGTATGCATTTGTTCTGTGATTAGTAATCTGTGACGTATTGTATATTATTCTGAAATGATCCTTAGCAATCGTGTTTTCATATTGGAAGTATTAAGTATGTCAATCCACTTGAGAAAAGAAAATTTATACATTCAATTGACGTACTCAATACTCGTCTAATACAAAACAACGGATGGTCGCCACTAACCAATCATATTTTCCACTCTAATAGACAGTATTATTTGTTAATGCTCTTTATTAGAGTGAGTCTCGGTGTGGGGTGTTATACATAGAAAACGGTTGAAGGGAATAAAAACCCTAATTCATGTAAAGGAATGTGGTAGTTATGCTAACAATGTTTGCATTTAACGTTGATTTTATGTATACCACGTTAATGGTGAACAAGGTTTTGGTAGAGTCCACTTTACTGTTAGTCATCAATCGCAAAAAATATAATGGTAGGAAAACAATATGAATGACAAAATTCATCATCTTGTTTGCTTTTAAGGACACACACTCAATTTTCAATGAAAATGGAAAACTTTTCAACCAAGTATAGCGGAAAGAAAACATTTTGGTGAGAAGGATAATATGTGCAGTCTCAGACTCTCAGTTTCATATAATATTTTCAGATAATGATACTATACAATGCAATTTTGACATCTTGTACTTTTATAACTAAATTTGAAGTGTCTGCCTTTGAGGTTTAAAAACTTTGAAAGTATCTCCTTTGAACAAAATTATGCATCACATTAATGATGAACTAAGTTAAAACAATCCAAAATAGTGGAGGATTGAGTTAAATAGCAATCCTAGTGTACTTCTGTGAAGACCCGTAACTTCCCCGTAAAGGAAAGCGTCGGATAGTTCGAGAACAAACCACAGCAGAACTCATACAGAAGAACATTTCATTGTATATAACAACAATGCATCAGATTACAAGAATATACAGAGTTTGAATAAATATTACACAGAAATATCAGAGATTTAATTACATTTAATTACATAGCAGCGGAAAATAATACAATACACAACTAGAAGAGATATACGGATACAAAGCTTTCCGGATATCATTCCAGCTGTAAACCAGGATCCTGTGAATATAAATCTGCAAAACCAAAACTACTAGCTGCCCGTGTCAAAATAAGGGCACCCAGAGTTTATGTTAAAACAATAAACTCCAGGTCAGTCATGTGACTGGTGTGAGAACTAAAACAGTTAATCTTTATTTCAAAGTTAGGTAAATCAAGGGACCACGCCGTATAACACGGAACGGGTTTCCTCCCAAGAATACCAGTGCATAAAACAAACAGCGCAATGCTAAATAAAGAAAAATGAAGCTGTTATAAGACCCAGGTCCTATCACACAATGCAACGCAAGCCGGGGGATAGGGTTTTCCCTTATAACAGCCAAAGAATGCTTGATACGTTTAAAACAAATCATTTGATACTATTATAAGTGCTTAGTGTATAAAACAACTTCAAATCATAAGTATCAATCATAGGCGGCATAAGCGCCCCATCCCACTATGTCGCCATATATAGGATTACAATTAAAACCGCAAATGTCACGTATTTGGAAATTGGATTTCCGTCTATGAACCGAGGCAAAAGATAGTCCTCAACCGATTCGAGACTGCCTAGCCCGAGTCTCAGGATCAGAACGCATCGACCCTTGGATCGTCAGGGCCGGTCCACACGGAGTGGATTAAAAATGCCTGAGCACTACGTTTCGCCGCCCTTTGGGGCGTAAGCGAGCCAACGAATGACTCCATCGGACCCGGATCGTCCGATCTAACCGAGGCGCCTCGTAACAGCAACAACCACATAAGTCAAACTCGTCAGGGCGTGTAAAACCACTGACGCCACTTCTAGCTA